>CM033469.1:17598535-17704656 GCA_019447015.1 Hymenochirus boettgeri
GAAGAAAAGCTGTTCCCTGTCTGTGTTATATAAGGGGTGTGATACCTCACTGTGTAATATAAGGATAGTAGTAGACACGGAGCAGTTCCCTGTCTGTATTATATAGGGTGTGATACCCTCACTGTGTATATAAGGATAGTAGTAGACACGAGCAGTTCCCTGTCTGTTTATATAAGGGGTGTGATACCTCACTGTGTAATATAAGGATAGTAGTAGACAGGAGCAGTTCCCTGTCTGTATTATATAAGGGGTGTGATACCCTCACTGTGTAATATAAGGATAGTAGTAGACACGGAGCAGTTCTCTGTTTGTATTATATAAGGGTGTGATACCCTCACTGTGTAATATAAGGATAGTAGTAGACACGGAGCAGTTCCCTGTCTGTGTATTAAGGGGTGTGATACCCTCACTGTGTAATATAAGGATAGTAGTAGACACGGAGCAGTTCCCTTCTGTATATATAAGGGGTGTGATACCCTCACTGTGTAATTAAGGATAGTAGTAGACACGAGCAGTTCCCTGTCTGTATTATATAGGGGTGGATAACCACTGTGTAATATAAGGATGTAGTAGACCCGGAGCAGTTCCCTGTCTGTATTATATAAGGGGTGTGATACCCTCACTGTGTAATATAAGGATAGTAGTAGAAACGGAGCAGTTCCCTGTCTGGATTATATAAGGGTGTGCATACCCTCCACTGTGTAATATAAGGATGTAGTAGACACGGAGCAGTTCCCTGTCTGTATTATTAAGGGGTGTGATACCCTCACTGTGTAATATAAGGATAGTAGTAGACACGGAGCAGTTCCCTGTCTGTATTTATAAGGGGTGTGAATCCCTCCACTGTGTAATATAAGGATAGTAGTGACACGGAGCAGTTCCCTGTCTGTATTATATAAGGGGTGTGATACTCACTGTGTAATATAAGGATAGTAGTAGACACGGAGCAGTTCCCTGTCTGTATTATATAAGGGGTGTGATACCCTCACCTGTGTAATATAAGGATAGTAGTAGACACGGAGAGTTCCTGTCTGTATTATATAAGGGTGTGATAACCTCACTGGTAATATAAGGATAGTAGTAGACACGGAGCAGTCCCTGTCTGTATTATATAAGGGGTGTGATAACCTCACTGTGTAATATAAGGATAGTAGTAGACACGAGGCAGTTCCCTGTCTGTATATATAAGGGGTGTATACCCTCACTGTGTAATATAAGATAGTAGTAGACACGGAGCAGTTCCCGTCTGTTTATATAAGGGGTGTGATACTCACTGTGTAATATAAGGATAGTGTAGACACGGAGCAGTTCCCTGTCTGTATTAATAAGGGGTGTGATACCCTCACTGTGTAATATAAGGTAGTAGTAGAACGGAGCAGTTCCCTGTCTGTTTATATAAGGGGTGTGATACCTCACGTGTAATATAAGGATAGTAGTAGACACGGAGCAGTTCCCTGTCGTTATATATAAGGGGTGTGATACCCTCACTGTGTAATATAAGGATAGTAGTAGAACGGGCAGTCCCGTCTGTATATATAAGGGGTGTGATACCTCACTGTGTAATATAAGGATAGTAGTAGACACGGAGCAGTTCCCTGTGTTATATTAAGGGGTGTGATACCCTCATGTGTAATATAAGGATAGTAGTAGACACGGAGCAGTTCCCTGTCTGTATTATATAAGGGGTGGATACCCTCACTGTGTATATAAGGATAGTAGTAGACACGGAGCAGTTCCCTGTCTGTATTATATAAGGGGTGTGATAACCTCACTGTGTAATAAAGGATAGTAGTAGACACGGAGCAGTTCCCTGCTGTATTATATAAGGGGTGTGATACCTCCACTGTGTAATATAGGATAGTAGTAGACACGGAGCAGTTCCCTGTCTGTATATTTAAGGGGGTGATACCCTCACTGTGTAATATAAGGATAGTAGAGACACGGAGCAGTTCCCTGTCGTGTTTATAAGGGGGTGAACCTCACTGTGTAATATAGGATAGTAGTAGACGGAGCAGTTCCCTGTCTGTGTATATAAGGGGTGTGATAACCTCACTGTGTAATATAAGGATAGTAGTAGACAGGAGCAGTTCCCTGTCTGTATTATATAAGGGGTGGATCCCTCACTGTGTAATATAAGGATAGTAGTAGACCCGGAGCAGTTCCCTGTCTGTATTATATAAGGGGTGTGATACCCTCACTGGTGTAATATAAGGATAGTAGTAGACACGGACAGTTCCTGTCTGTATTATATAAGGGTGTGAACCCTCACTGTGTAATTAAGGATAGTAGTAGACACGGAGCAGTTTCTGTCTGTATTATATAAGGGGTGGTACCTCACTGTGTAATAAAGGATAGTAGTAGACACGGAGCAGTTCCCTGTCTGTATTATATAAGGGGTGGATACCTCACTGTGTAATATAAGGATAGTAGTAGAACAGGAGCAGTTCCCTGTCTGTATTATATAAGGGGTGTGATACCCTCACTGTGTAAATAAGGAAGTAGTAGACACGGAGCAGTTCCCTGTCTGTATTATATAAGGGTGTTGATACTCACTGTGTAATATAAGGATAGTAGTAGACACGGAGCAGTTCCCTGTCTGTATATATAAGGGGTGGATACCTCACTGTGTAATATAAGGATAGTAGTAGACACGAGCAGTTCCCTGTCTGTTTATATAAGGGGTGTGATACCCTCACTGTGTAATAAGGATAGTAGTAGACACGGAGCAGTTCCCTGTCTGTATATATTGGTGTGATACCCTCACTGTGTAATATAGGTAGTGTAGACACGGAGCAGTTCCTGTCTGTATTATATAAGGGGTGGATACCCTCACTGTGTATATAAGGATAGTAGTAGACACGGAGCAGTTCCCTGTCTGTATTATATAAGGGGTGTGATACCCTCACTGTGTAATATAAGGATAGTAGTAGACACGGAGCAGTTCCCTGTCTGTATTTATAGGGTGTTGATACCCTACTGTGTAATATAAGGATAGTAGTAGACACGGAGCAGTCCCTTCTGTTTATTAAGGGGTGTGATACTCACTGTGTAATATAAGGATAGTAGTAGACACGGAGCAGTTCCTGTCTGTATTATATAAGGGGTGTGATACCCTCACTGTGTATAAGGATAGTAGTAGACACGGAGCAGTTCCCTGTCTGTATTATATAAGGGGTGTGATACCCTCACTGTTAATATAAGGTAGTAGTAGACACGGAGCAGTTCCCTGTCTGTTTATATAGGGGTGTGATACCCTCACTGTGTAATATAAGGATAGTAGTAGACACGGAGCAGTCCCTGTCTGTTTATATAGGGGTGTGATACCCTCACTGTGTAATATAAGGATAGTAGTAGACACGGGAGCAGTTCCCTGTTGTTTATATAAGGGGTGTGATACCCCCATGTGTAATATAAGGATAGTAGTAGACACGGAGCAGTTCCCGTCTGTATTATATAAGGGGTGGATACCCTCACTGTGTAATATAAGGATAGTAGTAGACACGGAGCAGTTCCCTGTCTGTATTATATAAGGGGTGGAACCCTACTGTGTAATATAAGATATAGTAGACACGGAGCAGTTCCCTGTCTGTATTATATAAGGGGTGGATACCCACTGTGTAATATAAGGATAGTAGTAGACACGGAGAGTTCCCGTCTGTATTATAAAGGGTGGTGATACCCTCACTGTGTAATAAGGATAGTAGTAGACACGGAGCAGTTCCCTGTCTGTATTATATAAGGGGTGTGATACCCTCACTGTGTAATTAAGGATGTAGTAGACGGAGCAGTTCCCTGTCTGTATTATATAAGGGGTGTGATACCCTCACTGTGTAATATAAGGATAGTAGTAGACACGGAGCAGTTCCCTGTCTGTATTATAAAGGGGTGTGATACCCTCACTGTGTAATATAGGATAGTAGTAGACACGAGCAGTTCTGTCTGTATTATATAAGGTGTGATACCTCACTGTGTAATATAAGGTAGTAGTAGACACGGAGCAGTTCCCTGTCTGTATTATAAGGGGTGTGATACCCTCATGGTAATATAAGGATAGTAGTAGACACGGAGCAGTTCCCTGTCTGTATTATATAAGGGGTGGATACCCTCACTGTGTAATATAAGGATAGTAGTAGACACGGAGCAGTTCCTGTCTGTATATATAAGGGGTGGATACCCTCACTGTGTAATATAAGGATAGTAGTAGACACGGAGCAGTTCCCTGTCTGTATTATATAAGGGGTGGATACCCTCACTGTGTAATATAAGGATAGTAGTAGACACGGAGCAGTTCCCTGTCTGTATTATATAAGGGGTGTGATACCCTCAATGTGTAATATAAGGATAGTAGTAGACACGGAGCAGTTCCCTGTCTGTATTATATAAGGGGTGATACCCTCACTGTGTAATATAAGGATAGTAGTAGACAGGAGCAGTTCCCTGTCTGTATATATAAGGGGTGGATACCTCACTGTGTAATATAAGGATAGTAGTAGACACGGAGCAGTTCCTGTCTGTATTATAAAGGGGTGGATACCCTCACTGTGTAATATAAGATAGTAGTAGACACGGAGCAGTTCCCTGTCTGTATTATTAAGGGGTGTGAACCCTCACTGTGTAATATAAGGATGTAGTAGACCCGGAGCAGTTCCTGTCTGTATTATAAGGGGTGTGATACCCTCACTGTGTAATATAAGGATAGTAGTAGACACGGAGCAGTCCCTGTCTGTATTATATAAGGGGTGTGATACCCTCACTGTGTAATATAAGGAAGTAGGAGACACGGAGCAGTTCCCTGTCTGTATATATAAGGGGTGTGATACCCTCACTGTGTAATATAGGATAGTAGTAGACACGGAGCAGTTCCTGTCTGTATTATATAAGGGGTGTGATACCCTCACTGTGTAATATAAGGATAGTAGTAGACAGGAGCAGTTCCCTGTCTGTATTATATAAGGGTGTGTACCCTCACTGTGTAATATAAGGATAGTAGTAGACACGGAGCAGTTCCTGTCTGTTATAAAGGGGTGTGATACCCTACTGTGTAATATAAGGATAGTAGTAGACACGGAGCAGTTCCCTGTCTGTTATATAAGGGTGTGATACCCTCACTGTGTAATATAAGGATAGTAGTGACACGGAGCAGTTCCCTGTCTGTATTATATAAGGGGTGGATACTCACTGTGTAATATAAGGATAGTAGTAGACACGGAGCAGTTTCCTGTCTGTATATATAAGGGGTGGATACCCTCACTGTGTAATATAAGGTAGTAACACGAGCAGTTCCCTGTCTGTATTATATAAGGGTGTGTAACCTCACTGTGTAATATAAGGTGTAGTAGACACGGAGAGTTCCCTGTCTGTATTATATAGGGGTGTGATACCTCACTGTGTAATATAAGGATAGTAGTAGACACGGAGCAGTTCCCTGTCTGTATTATATAAGGGGTGTGATACCCTCACTGTGTATATAGGATAGTGTAGACACGGGCAGTTCCCTGTCTGTTATAAGGGGTGTGATACCTCACTGTGTAATATAGGATAGTAGTAGACACGGAGCAGTTCCCTGTCGATTATATAAGGGGTGTGATACCCTCACTGTGTAATATAAGGATAGTAGTAGACACGGAGCAGTTCCCTGTCTGTATTATATAAGGGGTGTGATAACCTCACTGTGTAATATAAGGATAGTAGTAGACACGGAGCAGTTTCCCTGTCTGTATTTATAAGGGGTGTGATACCCTCACGTGTAATATAAGGATAGTAGTAGACACGGAGCAGTTCCCTGTCTGTATTATATAAGGGGTGTGATACCTCACTGTGTAATATAAGGATAGTAGTAGACACGGAGCCGTTCCATGTCTGTCCCCCATGTGTAATATAAGGATAGTGTAGAGTAGTAGACACGGAGCAGTTCCCTGTCTGTATTATATAAGGGGTGTGATACCCTCACTGTGTAATATAAGGATAGTAGTAGACACGGAGCAGTTCCCTGTCTGTATTATATATGGGGTGTGATACCCTCACTGTGTAATATAAGGATAGTAGTAGACACGGAGCAGTTCCCTGTCTGTATTATATAAGGGATTTGCGATCCCAACGTCACTGTGTATATAAGGATCGTAGTAGACACGGAGCGTCCCGTCTGTATTATATAGGGGTGTGAATACCCCTCACTGTGTGACTATAAGATAGTTAGTAGAACACGGAGCAGTTCCCTGTCTGTGATTATATAAGCTGGATGTGATACCTCAATGTCGTAATATAAGGATAGTGATAGACACGAGCAGTTCCCTATCTGTATTATATAAGGGGTGTGATACCTCACTGTGTAATATATAAGGATAGTATCAACAGGAGCGTTCCCTGTCTGTTTATATAAGGGGTTGCGATACCCTCACTGTGTAATAGGATAGTATAGACACGGAGCAGTTTCCCCTTATCTGTCTTATAAAGGTGTGATACCTCACGTGTAATATAAGGAAGTAGTACACGGAGCAGTTCCTGTCTGTATTAATATAAGGGGTGCGATACCCTCACGTGTAATATAAGGATAGTAGTAGACACGGAACAGTTCCCTGTCTGTATATATAAGGGGTGTATACCCTCACTGTTTATAGGATAGTAGTAGACACGGAGCAGTTCCGCTCTGTTATGATATAAGGGAGTGTAACCTCATGTGTAATATAAGGATGTGTAGTACACGGAGCAGTTCCCGTCTGTATTATATAAGGGTGTGATACCCCACTGTGTAATATAAGGATAGTATAACACGGAGCAGTTCCCTGTCTGTATTATATAAGGGGTGTGATACCTCACTGTGTAATATAAGGATAGTAGTAGACGCAGACAGTTCCCTATCTGTATTATATAAGGGGTGCGTACCTCATGTGTAATATAGGATAGTAGGAGACACGGAGCGTTCCCTGTCTGTATTATATCAGGGGTGCGATACCCTCACTGTGTAATATAAGGATAGTAGTAGACCGAGCAGTTTCCTGTCTTTATTATATAAGGGTGTCGATACCCTCACTGTGTAATATAGGATAGTAGTAGACACGGAGCAGTCTCCCTATTGTATTATATAAGGGTTGATACCCTCACTGTGTAATATAAGGATCGTATAGACAGCGAGCAGTTCCCTGTCTGTATTAATAGAAGGGGGTGTGATACCCTCACTGTGTAAATAAGATAGTAGTAGACACGGAGCATTCCCTGTCTATTATATAGGGTGTGATACCCTCACTGTGTAATATAAGATAGTAGTAGACACGGAGCAGTCCCGTCTGTATTATATAGGGGTGTGATACCCTCACTGTGTAATAAGATAGTAGTAGACACGGAGCAGTTCCCTGTCGTAGTTTTAAGGGGTGGATACCCTCACTGTGTAATATAAGATAGTAGACACGGACAGTTCCCTGTCTGTATTTATAAGGGGGTGATACCCTCACTGTGTAATATAAGGATAGTAGTAGACACGGAGCATTCCTTCTGTGTTATATAAAGGGGTGCGATACCCTCACTGTGTAATATAGATAGTAGTAGACACGGAGCAGTTCCCTGCCTGTATTATATAAGGGGTGGATACCTCACTGTGTAATATAAGGATAGTAGTAGACACGGAGCAGTTCCCTGTCTGTATTATATGGGTGTGATACCTCACTGTGTAATATAAGGATAGTAGTAGACACGGAGCAGTTTCCCTGTCTGTATTATATAGGGGTGTGATACCTCACTGTGTAATATAAGGATATAGTAGACGGGAGCAGTTCCCGTCTGTGTATATATAAGGGGTGTGATACCCTCACTGTGTAATATAAGGATAGTAGTAGACACGGAGCAGTTCCCCTTGTATTATATAAGGGGTGTTACCCTCCTGTGTAATATAAGGATATAGTAGACACGGAGCAGTTCCCTGCTGTATTATATAAGGGTGTGATACCCTCACTGTGTAATAAGGATAGTAGTAGACACGGAGCGTTCCCTTCTGTATTATATAAGGGTGTGATACCCTCACTGTGTAATATAAGGATAGTAGTAGACACGAGCAGTTCCCTGTCTGTATTATATAAGGGGTGTGATACCCTCACTGTGTAATATAAGGATAGTAGTAGCACGGAGCATTCCCTATGTATTATATAGGGGTTGATACCCCACGTGTAATATAAGGATAGTAGTAGACACGGAGCAGTTCCCGTCTGTATTATATAAGGGGTGGATACCCTCACTGGTGTAATATAAGGATAGTATAGACACGGACAGTTCCCATTGTATGTATATAAGGGGTCTGATACCATCACTGTGAAATAAGATAGGAGTAGACACGAGCAGTTCCCTGTCTGTATTATATAAGGGGTGTGAACCTCACTGTGTAATTAAGGATAGTAGTAGACCGGAGCAGTTCCCTGTCTGTATTATATAAGGGGTGGATACCCCACTGTGGTAATATAAATAGTAGTAGACACGGAGCAGTTCCCTGTCGGTGTTATATAAGGGGTGTGATACCCTCACTGTGTAATAAGTATAGTATACAGAGCAGTTCCCTGTCTGTATTATATAAGGGGTGTGATACCCTCACTGTGTAAAGAATATAGTAGTAGACCCGGACAGTTCCCTGTCTGTATTATTAAGGTGTGATACCCTCACTGTGTAATATGGTAGTAGTAGACACGGAGCAGTTCCCTGTCTGTATTATATAAGGGGTGCGATACCTCACTGTGTAATATAAGGATATTAGTAGACACGAGCAGTTTCCCTGTCTGTATTATATAGGGTGTGATACCCTCACTGTGTAATATAAGATAGTAGTAGACACGGAGCCGTTCCCTGTCTGTATTATATAGGGGGTGCGATACCCACACTGTGTAATATAAGATAGTAGTAGACCCGGAGCAGTTCCCTGTCTGTATTATATAGGGGTGTTTACCCTCACTGTGTAATAAGATAGTAGTATACACGGAGCAGTTCCCTGTCTGATTATATAAGGGGTGTGATTACCCTCACTGTGTAATATAAGGATAGTAGTAGACCGGGCAGTTCCCTTCTGTATATATAAGGGTGCGATACCCTCCACTGTGTATATAGGATAGTATGTAGACACGGCAGTTTCCCTTCTGATTATATAGGGTGTGATACCCTCACTGTGTAATATAAGGATAGTATTAGACACGAGCAGTTCCCTGTCTGTATTATATAAGGGGTGTGATACCTCACTGTGTAATATAAGGATATAGTAGGACACGGAGCAGTTCCCTTCTGTATTATAAGGGGGTGATACCCTCACTGTGTAATATAGGATAGTATTAGACACGAGCAGTTCCCTGTCTGTATATATAAGGGGTGTGATACCCTCACTGTGTAATATAGGAGTAGTAGTAGACCGGAGCAGTTCCCTGTCTGTATTATATAGGGGTGTGATACCCTCACTGTGTAATATAAGGATAGTAGTAGACACGGAGCAGTTCCCTGTCTGTTTTATAAGGGGTGTGATACCCTCACTGTGTAATATAAGATAGTAGTAGACACGGAGCAGTTCCCTGTCTGTATTATATAAGGGGTGTGATACCCTCACTGTGTAATATAAGGAAGTATAGACACGAGCAGTCCCTGTCTGTATATATAAGGGGTGTGATACCCTCACTGTGTAATATAAGGATAGTAGTAGACACGGAGCAGTTCCTGTCTTTATTAATAAGGGTGTGATACCCTCACTGTGTAATATGGATAGTAGTACACGGAGCAGTTCCCTGCGATTATATAAGGGTGTGATACCCTCACTGTGTAATATAAGGATAGTTAGTAGACACGGAGCAGTTCCTGTCTGTATTATATAAGGGGTGGATACCTCACTGTGTATATAAGATAGTAGTAGACACGGAGCAGTTCCCTGTCTGTATTATATAAGGGGTGTATACCTCACTGTGTAATATAAGGATAGTAGTTAGACACGAGAGCGTTCCCGTCTGTATTATATAAGGGGTGTGATACCTCACTGTGTAATATAAGGATAGTAGTCGACACGGAGCAGTTCCCTGTCTGATTATATAAGGGGTGTGATACCCACTGTGTAATATAAGGATAGTAGTAGACACGGAGCAGTTCCCTGTCTGTATATATAAGGGGTGTGATACCCTCACTGTGTAATATAAGGAGAGTAGTAGACACGGAGCAGTTCCTTTCTGTATTATTAAGGGGTGTGATACCCTCACTGTGTATATAAGGATAGTAGTAGACACGGAGCAGTTCCCTGTCTGTATTATATAAGGGTGTGATACCCTCACTGTGTATATAATTATAGTAACACGGAGCAGTTCCCTGTCTGTATAGATAAGGGGTGTGATACCCTCACTGTGTAATATAAATGATAGTGTAACGGAGCAGTTCCCTGTCTGTATTATATAAGGGGTGTGATACCCTCACGTGTTAATATAAGGAAGTAGTAGAGACCGGAGCAGTTCCCTTCTGTATTATAGAAGGGTGTGATACCCTCACTGTGTAATATAAGGATAGTAGTAGACACGGAGCAGTTCCCTGTCTGTATTATATAAGGGGTGTGATACCCTCACTGTGTAATATAAGAAGTAGTAGACACGGAGCAGTTCCCTGTCTGTATATATAAGGGGTGGATACCCTCACTGTGTAATATAAGGTATAGTAGACACGGAGCATTCCTGTCGTAGTATATAAGGGGTGTGTATACCCTCACTGTGAATTAAGGTAGTAGTAGACACGGAGCGAGTTCCTGTCTGTATTATATAAGGGTGTGATACCCTACTGTGTAATATAGGATAGTAGTAGACACGGAGCAGTCCCTGTCTATTATAAGGGGTGTATATCCCTCACTGTGTAATATAAGCTAGTAGACACGGAGCAAGTTCCGTCTGTATTATATAGAGGGTCGATACCCTCACTGTGTAATATAAGGATAGTAGTAGACACGAGCAGTTCCCTGTCTGTATTATAAGGGTGGTACCTCACTGTGTAATATAAGGATGTAGTAGAGACACGGAGCATTCCTGTCGTGTATATAAGGGGTGTGTACCCTCACGGTGTAATATAAGGATAGTAGTAGACACGGAGCAGTTCCTGTCTGTTATATAGGGGTGGATTACCTCACTTGTGAATATAAGGATAGTATGACCGGAGCAGTTCCCTGTGCTGTATTAATACAGGGGTGGGATACCCTCACTGTGTAATATAAGGATAGTTAGACAGACCGGAGCAGTTCCCTGTCTGTATATAAGGGGTGGAACCCTCGCACTGTGTAATATAAGGATAGTAGTGAGACACGGAGCAGTTCCCTGTCTGATTATATAGGGGTGCGATACCCTCACTGTGTAATATAAGGATTATAGACACCGGAGCAGTTCCCTGTCTGTATTATTAAGGGGGTGATACCCTCACTGTGTAATATAAGATAGTAGTAGACACGGAGCAGTTCCCGTGCTGTATTATAATAAGGGGTGCTGATACCTCACTGTGTAATATAAGAAGTAGTAGACACGGAGCATTCCTGCTGTATTATATAAGGGGTGTGAACCTCACTGTGTAATATAAGTGATAGTAAGTAGACACGGAGCAGTTCCCTGTCTGTATTATATAAGGGGTGTGATACCCTCACTGTGTAATATAGGATAGTAGTAACACGGAGCAGTTTCCCTGTCTGTATTATATAAGGGGTGTGATACCCTCACTGTTAATTAAGGAAGTAGACACGGAGCAGTTCCTGTCTGTATATATAAGGGGTTGAACCCTCATGTGTAATATAAGGATAGTAGTAGAACCGGAGCAGTTCCTGTCTGTATTTTAAGGGTGTGGATACCTCACTGTGTAATATAATGATAGTAGTAGAACACGATCTTCCCTGTCTGTATTATATAAGGGTGTGATACCTCACTGTGTAATATAATGAGAGTAGTAGACACGGAGCATCCCTGTCTGTATTATATAAGGGTGTGATACCCTCACTGTGTAAATATAGGATAGTAGTAGACACGCAGTTCCTGTCTGTATTATATAAGGGGGTGATACCCTCACTGTGTAATATAAGGTAGTAGTAGACACGGAGCAGTTCCCTGTCTGTATTATATAAGGGGTGTGATACCTCACTGTGTAATATAAGGATAGTAGTAGACACGGAGCAGTTCCTGTCTGTATTATATAAGGGGTGTGATACCCTCACTGTGTACTATAAGGAATAGTAGACACGGAGCAGTTCCCTGTCTGTATTAATAAGGGGTGTGAATACCCCACTGTGTAATATAGGATAGTAGTAGACGCGGAGCAGTCCTGTCTATATATAAGGGGTGTGATACCCTCACTGGTAATATAAGGATAGTAGTAGACACGGAGCAGTTCCCCCTGTTCTATTATATAAGGGGTGTGATACCCTCCTGTGTAATATAAGGATGTAGTAGACACGGAGCAGTTTCCCTGTTGTATTATATAGGGGTGTGATACCCTCACTGTGTAATATAATGGATAGTAGTAGACACGGAGCCGTCCCTGTCTGTATTGTAAGGGGGTGTGATGAACCTCACTGGGTGTATATTAAGGATAGTAGAGACACGGAGCAGTTCCGTCGTATTATATAAGGGGTGTGATAACCTCACTGTGTAATTAAGGATAGTAGTAGACACGGAGCAGTTCCTGTGAATCTAAAGGATAGTAGTAGACACGGAGCAGTTCCCTGTCTGTATTATATAAGGGGTGTGATAACCTCACTGTGTAATATAAGGATAGTAGTAGACACGAGCAGTTCCCCGTCTGGATTATATAAGGGGTGGATACCTCACTGTGTATATAAGGATAGTAGTAGACACGGAGCAGTTCCCTGTCTGTATTATATAAGGGGTGTGATCCCCCACTGTGTAATATAAGAGATAGTAGTAGACACGGAGCAGTTCCCTGTCTGTTATATAAGGGGTGTGATACCTCACTGTGTAATATAAGGATAGTAGTAGACACGGAGCAGTTCCCTGTCTGTATTATATAAGGGGTGTGATACCCTCACTGTGTAATATAAGGATAGTAGTAGACACGGAGCAGTTCCCTGTCTGTTTATATAAGGGTGTGATAACCTCACTGTGTAATATAAGGATAGTAGTAGACACGGAGCAGTTCCCTGTCTGTATTATATAAGGGGTGTGATACCCTCACTGTGTAATATAAGGATAGTAGTAGACACGGAGCAGTTCCCTGTCTGTATTATATAAGGGGTGTGATACACCTCACTGTGTAATATAAGGATAGTAGTAGACACGGAGCAGTTCCCTGTTGTATTATATAAGGGGTGTGATAACCTCACTGTGTAAATAAGGATAGTAGTAGACACGGAGCAGTTCCCTGTCTGTATTATATAAGGGGTGGATACCCTCACTGTGTATATAAGGATAGTAGTAGACACGGAGCAGTTCCCTGTCTGTATTATATAAGGGGTGTGATACCCTCACTGTGTAATATAAGGTAGTAGTAGACACGGAGCAGTTCCCTGTCTGTATATATAAGGGGTGTGATAACCTCACTGTGTAATATAGGATAGTAGTAGACCGGAGCAGTTCCCTGTGTATTATATAGGGGTGTGATACCCTCCTGTGTAATATAAGGATAGTAGTAGACACGGAGCAGTTCCCTGTCTGTATTATAAGGGTGTGTGATAACCTCACTGTGTACCTCACTGTGTAATATAAGGATAGTAGTAGACACGGAGCAGTTCCCTGTCTGTATTATATAAGGGGTGTGATAACCTCACTGGTAATATAAGGATATTAGTAGACACGGAGCAGTTTTCCTCTGTATTGATATAAGGGGTGTATACCCTCACTGTTGTAATATAAGGATAGTAGTAGACACGGAGCAGTTTCCCTGTCTGTATTATTAAGGGGTGTGATACCCACTGTGTAATATAAGGAGAGTAGAGACACGGAGCAGTTCCCGTCTGTGTTATAAAGGGTGGATACCCTCACGTGTAATATAAGATAGTAGTAGACACGGAGCAGTTCCCTGTCTTTATATAAGGGGGGTGATGACCCTCACTGTGTAATATAAGATAGTATTAGACAGCAGAGCAGTCCCTGTCTGTATTATATAAGGGTGTGGATCCCCTCACTGTGTAATATAAGTTGTAGTAGTAGACACGAGCAGTTCCCTGTCTGTATATATAAGGGGTGGATACCTCACACTGTGTAATATAAGGATAGTAGTAACACGAGCAGTTCCTTCTGTGATTATATAAGGGGTGCGATACCCTCACTGTGTAATATAAGGATAGTATAGACACGGAGCAGTTCCCTTCTGTATTATTAAGGGGTGTGATACCCTCACTGTGTAATATAGGATATAGTAGACACGGAGCAGTTCCCTGTCTGTATTATAAGGGGTGTGATACCTCACTGTGTAATATAAGGATGTATAGTAGACACGGAGCAGTTCCCTGTCTGTATTATATAGGGGTGTGATACCCTCACTGTGTATATAAGGATAGTAGTGACACGGAGCAGTTCCCTGTCTGTATTATATAAGGGGTGTGATACCCTCACTGTGTAATATAAGGGTAGTAGACACGGAGCAGTTCCCGTTCTGTTTAATAAGGGGTGGATACCCTCACTGTGTAATATGGATAGTAGTACACGGAGCAGTTCCCTGTCTGTATTATATAGGGGTGTGATACCCTCACTGTTAATAAAGGATAGTAGTGACAACGGAGCAGTTCCCTGTCTGTATTAATAAGGGGTGGATACCCTCACTGTGTAATAAGGATAGTAGTAGACACGGAGCAGTCCCTGCTGTATATATAAGTGGTGTGATCACCTCACTGTGTAATATAAGGATATAGTAGACACGGACAGTTCCCTGTCTGTATTATATAAGGGTGTGATACCCTCACTGTGTAATATAAGGATAGTAGTAGACACGGACAGTTCCCTGTCGTATTATATAGGGTGTGATACCCTCACTGTTAATATAAGGATAGTAGTAACACGAGCAGTTCCCTGTCTGTATTATATAAGGGGTGTGATACCCTCACTGTGTAATATAAGGATAGTAGTAGACACGGAGCAGTTCCCTATTGTATTATAGGGGTGATACCCTCACTGTGTAATTAAGGATAGTAGAGACACGGAGCAGTTCCTGTCTGTATTATATAAGGGTGTGATAACCTCACTGTGTAATATAGGAAGTAGTAGACAGGAGCAGTTCCCTGTCTGTATTATATAAGGGGTGTGATACCCTCACTGTGTAATATAAGGATAGTAGTAACCGGAGCAGTTCCTGTCTGTTATATAATAAGGGTGTGATACCCTCACTGTGTAATATAAGGATCGTAGTAGACACGGAGCATTTCCCTTCTGTATTATATAAGGGTCTGATACCCTCACTGTGTAATAGGATAGTAGTAGACACGGAGCAGTTCCCGTCTGTATTATATAAGGGGTGTGATCCCCTCACTGTGTAAATATAGGATGTAGTAACACGGAGCGTTCCCTTTGTTTATATAAGGGGTCTGATACCCCACTGTGTAATAGGATAGTAGTAGACACGGACATTCCCGTCTGTAATATATAAGGGGTGGGATAACCTCACTGTGTAATATAAGGATAGTAGTAGACCGGAGCAGTTCCCTGTCTGTATATATAAGGTGCGATACCCTCACTGTGTAATATAAGGATAGTAGTAGACACGGAGCAGTTCCCTGTCTGTATTATAGAAGGGTGTGATACCCTCACTGTGTAATATAAGGATAGTAGTAAACGGAGCATTCCCTGTATTATATAAGGGTGTGGTACCCACTGTGTAAAAAGAAGTAGGACACGAGCAGTTCCCTGTCTGTATTATAAGGGGTGTGATACCTCACTGTGTAATATAAGGATGTATAGACACAGGAGCATTCCCTTCTGTATTATATAAGGGGTGGATACCCTCACTGTGTAATATAAGGATAGTAGTAGACACCGAGCACAGTTCCCTTCTGTATTATATAAGGGGTGTGATACCCTCACTGTGTTAATATAGGATAGTAGTAGACACGGAGCATTCCCTGTCTGTATTATATAAGGGGTGTGATACCCTCACTGTGTAATATAAGGATAGTTAGACACGGACAGTTCCCTGTCTGTATTATATAAGGGGTGTGATACCCTCACTGTGTATATAAGGATAGTAGTAACACGGAGCAGTTCCCTGTCTGTATATATAAGGGGTGTGATACCCCCTGTATATATAAGGATAGTAGTAGACACGGAGCAGTTCCGGTCTGTATTATTAAGGGGTGTATACCCACTGTGTAATATAAGGATAGTAGTAGACACGGAGCAGTTCCTCGTGTATTATATAAGGGGTGGATACCCTCACGTGTAATATAAGGATAGTAGATAGACACGGAGCAGTTCCCTGCTGTATTGTATAAGGGGTGTGATCACTCACTGTGTAATATAATGATGAGTGAGACACGGAGCAGTCCTATCTGTATTAATAGGGTGTGATACCCCTGTGTAATAAGGATAGTATGACCGACCGTTCCTGTCTGTATTATATAAGGGTGGTGATACCTCACTGTGTAATATAGGATAGTAGTAGAACGGAGCAGTTCCCTGTCTGTATATATAAGGGGTGTGATACCCTCCTGTTATACTATAGATAGTAGTAGACACGGAGCAGTTCCTGTCTGTATTATATAAGGGGTTGTGATACCCTCCACTGTGTATATCGGATAGTAGTAGACACGGAGCAGTTTTTCCCTGTCCTGTGTTATATAAAGGGGTGTGATACCCTCACTGTGTAATATAAGGATAGTAGTAGACACGGAGCAGTTCCCTGTCTGTATTATATAAGGGGTGTGATACCCTCACTGTGTAATATAAGGATAGTAGTAGATTATCTCACAGTATTGGGACTGTGAGATAATCTTTGAGAAATGACAGACAATAAAGATCTAAAGGTTTTCATTCCATTTGTGACTGTCCTGTTTGCCCAGTACATAACAGCAGTGAATGGGTAGATACTCACAGAATGAAATTATCCGCACAAGGAAACCAACACAGGACATCCCTATGGCCATGTACAGTGGTAAATACATTGACATCTTCTCCCCACGGGCGCAATCAGCTGCCAAAAACACACAGGAACAGATTTCATTGGATGGTTTATGGAGCGGCAAGTACATGCATGTAAATAGCAAGACATAATATCCCTTTAACAGAGAGCAGAATGATATGGCCAAAATATCCCTTTAACAGAATGCAGCATGATATGGCCAGAGTATCCCTTTAACAGAATGCAGCATGATATAACCAGAATATCCCTTTAACAGAATGCAAATGCAGCATGATATGGCCAGAATATCCCTTTAACAGAATGCAGCATGATATGGCCAGAATATCCCTTTAACAGAATGCAGCATGATGTAGCCAGAATATCCCTTTAACAGAATGCAGAATGATGTGGCCAGAATATCCCTTTAACAGAATGCAGATGATTTGCCAGAATATCCCGTAAATTTAATGCTCCGCCTGCCAACATGATTCTAATGAACTACCCAACCAGAGTTCAGTGTGTATTAAAGAGAAGGTGACAACTGAGTTGCCACATCATTTGGCCTAGTAGAGAAACACTAAAGGTAATTAGCAAGACGGACGCTGATTGACAATGTAAAGGGATAGGTTCAACCCAAAAACATAATTTAACCACACTACTGGCCCACACTGGTAGTTAAAATGATCCCTACCACATCCAGCTCCTTATGGTTCTTCTGCCAGTGCTGTCTCAAGTCCAGGGAAGTAGGAGCTGTGCTTCCTGTGGGAAAAGGCTTTGCCTTGAGCATCCTATGAGGGGTTCGGGCATGCCAGGGGAGCCTTTCCCCCTCCCTCCACCCATCCGGATCATCCTCGGAGATGGACATATTCTACGGAGAAAAGCTTTTAAGTATGAATAGCTCCCCCAGCCCAGACACAAACACCACATATTTTTTAGAAAAACAACTAAATTCATATTTACATGTTTCATTCCCACTGCGCTCCATTTCCGAGCGCCGTCTGTTTGCCTGCCTCCCACCACCAATCACACGCGCCGCTCTGGTCCGGTCCCTGTTTGCAATAACTGCAAACAGCCATGAGGAGCAGCACTGTGGGTGAAGGTTGTAAGTATGCCTTGGATTCGTTTTTTTTCAGAAATAATAAGGGTGTTAGGTCTGAGAGGGGGGAGCATACATTATATAATAAATGTGTTTAGGTTGGACGTGCCCTTTTTAAACAACATAATGTATGATCTGCTCACCATTTATTTTAATCCGATTACAATCTCCCAAATATTCAGTGTTGTCAGAAACTGACTCCCTACCCCCCTTTGTGGTTTGAACAGATATTAAATGGCAGGGTTAGCCATGATTGACCTTTAAGACATGAACACATATGAAATTTAATGCTTTAGAGCTTAGAGTGATATTACGTGATTGTAGGCTCACACTAAAGTCTGATCATGCATCTAATAGAATGCTAACAGACTTTGGTTATTAATTTGTAGACATGTTCTGGTCTTGAAGGATGATCATCATTTTAAACACTGACAATTAAAGCACATCCATAATGATAATATCACTTAACCATAGGGGTGCTAAGTATCAGTGCACTGTATCATTGCCCACAACCACTTCTGATATGATTGACAATCTTCAAACAATTCTATTGTAGCTGTGAAATAGTATTATGGCCTAATTATCATTAGTAGAAGACATATAGAAGGGGCGCCACTAATAAGTAGAATAATAAACTCCACACCTGTCCAACAATGCCCCGAAACTGCTCAACTTCACCCAAAATGTCTCATGCAAAAGCCCCTCATGGTGTATGCGCTGTAAGATCCTGTAAAACTATAGTTAGCATGGGTCAGATAATCACATCAAAAATACAGCATCACATATATGAAATCAATTAAAGACCCAAGTAACCAACATTTAAGTTACTATAAAATAAGTATTGGCAGTTTACCTGGTTTCTGTACATTTGACGGGTTAGGCGAGAATTTCAATCTCCCTGGATTCCATTGGTCTACATGAAATCGCCCCAAGGCTGAGGGTAGTACCATCGATAGTAAGGTAGTGGAATTTCCCATTAAGGTTATATTTCCCAGAATTCCATCTCGTTCTTAACAACACGACTATCAGACACCTTTGACCGTTGACACAACAGGAAACTTGACACCTATCCTTGTGTTACGAAGCGCTTGTGAATCCAGAGAATGAGGGAGGGTTTAGGGTTCTGATAGGGTAACAGGACAATGTTAACTCTGTGTCAAAGGGGCCTCTAGTCCCAACGTGTGCATCAGGCCACATTGTTATGCACTTTCTATCTGGGTGATCACGCAAAACACCACTGCCTGCATATGACAAAGTCTGGTTTCCATAATTCAATTGTTATTTGTTTATTTTATGCGTCTGCATTCATTATCCCTTGTCTGCCTGCATACATGTATGAATGTGTACTATCTAATCCCCTGATGTAGATATGGCCTCCTAGCAGGTCTCCCGACATTACAACTACTAGCATGCCAAGAGCAAGCATTCAAAGCCTTAAAGGGGCACATTATACTGAACAATGACGTTTATCCTTATTGATACATGTAAGTCAGGCACTGATTTGTGTGTGTTGCTGCCATGCCATTCAATCCAGACACACATTTTATTATAGGAGCAGGATCCCCTCCCTCTTGTACCCACTCCCACTTCCAATCCGACTGACATCTTTCCACAAAACCACCATGTCAGCCTGCACAAGCATTCCAAACTGTCAAAACTTTGCCAGAGGGAGCAATAACTTTCCTTACAGGAGGAATTATACTTTGTGAGAATGTATGCTAATAAGAATGATTGGAGGAGCCAATCAGTACGGCCATAAGTATAATTCTCCTGTGTATGGTACACATGCATACTTCACATGCCCTCCCCCCGCCCTCCACCCCCCTCGCCCGAATAATATATCAGTGGGTGTAGGGGCAGGTAACTGGACAAGAGACTGAGGTGGACATTGCCCTTAAATAAATCTTGTTTACTCCTCTCTCAACCTTTCTCTATTGCATGCACAAGTTATTTGTCCAGAGGCAAGTGAGCCTTTTCTCTTACGGTTCCCCTGTTGTTTTTTCCAGTCATTTGTAAATTAGTACCATTTTTATCCAGCAACATCATCCTATCGTGAGGAGTCTCCTCCAACTGGATTCCATCCTATAGTAAGGAGTCTCCTCCCACTGGAATCATCTAAATAAGGAGATCCTCCCAAGAGATTTCATTCTATAGTAAGGAGTTCTCCTCCCACTGAGATTTATTCTATAGTAAGGAGTCTCCTCCCAGTGGATTTCATTCTATAGTAATGAGTTCTCCCACTGCGATTCCATCCTTAGTAAGGAAGTTCTCCTCCTCACTGGATTTCAGTCATGCTACGGAGTCCCTCCACTGAGATTTCATGCTGTAAGCAGTCTTATCCCACTGGATTTCATTCTAATCCAGTTTCCTCCCACTGGATTTCATTCTATAGTAGTAAGGAGGTCTCCTCCCACTGGCTTTCATTCTATAGCTAAGGAGTCTCCTCCCACTGCGACTTTCATCCAGATAATAAAGGAGTCTCCTCCCACTGGATTTCATCCGATAGTAAGGGTCTCCTCCCAACTGGAGTTCATTATATAGTTAAGGAGTCTCTCCTCTAACGGATGTCAATCTATAGTAAGGAGTCTCCTCTAACTGCATTCATTCCTATAGTAAGGAGTCTCCTCCTAACTGGATTTCATCCTATAGGTCAGAGTCCCTCCACTGCCGATTTCATTATATAGTAAGGAGTCTTTCCCACTGATTTCATTATATAGTAAGGGTCTACTATAAATGGATTGTCATCATATTAGTAAGGAGCTCCTCCACTTGAATTTACATTATCTAGTTAAGAATTCTCCTCCAACGGGATTTCATGCAATAGTAAGGATTTTCCTTCCATTGAATTTCATAGATAAGGAGTCCCTTCCCAAGGTTATTTTATCTCTAGTAAGGAGTCTCATCTCCACTGGAATTCATCCGTATAGTGAAGGAGTTCTCCCATGAATTTCATTATATAGTAAGGAGTCTCCTCCCACGGGATTTACCTATAGTAAGAAGTATCTTCCCACTGTATTTATCCTATAGAAAAGGAGTCTCCTCCCATTTATTTTATCTTACCAGCTAGTAGGTGTCTCCACCCACTAAATTCATCATATAGTAAGGAGTATCCTTCCCTGGATGTAATTCCTATAGTAAGGAGTCTCCTCCCACTGGATTTCATTCCTTATAGTAACCATGGAGTCTCCGCCGAAATGAATTTCAGTATATTATGAAGGAGTCTCCTCCCACGGAATTCATCCGATAGTAGGGAGTCTCATCCCACGGGCTTTCATCCTATCGTAAGGAGTCTCCTCCCACTGTAATAATAATAGAAGAAGGAGTTTCCACCCACTGGATTCACCCTATAGTAAGGAGTGACTTGCCACTCCAGTACAGCCTGACATCTGTCCCGTTCCAATACTGAATCAGAAAATACTATGTTTAGAACTGTTATACAGACATTAATGGGTAGGATTTAAAGGTTGGACTAGATGGACGTATGTCTTATACAACCTCCAATACTATGTTACTATGTAACTGTTATACAGACATTATGGGTAGGGTATAAAGGTTGGACTAGATGGACATATGTCTTATACAACCTCCAATAACTATGTTACTATGTAACTGTTATACAGACATTATGGGTAGGGTATAAGGTTGACTAGATGGACTATGTCTTTATAAACCTCCAATACTAGTTCTATGTAAAAGAATATGATTGATATAAGGTGGAACTCACAGGTGCTTTATCCATTATACTTATTATCATTATGGGTGGGCTATAAGGTTGGACATAGATGGCGTATGTCTTATACACCTCCAATACAGTAACTGTTATGACACAACATATGGGTAGGGTATAAAGGTTGGACGATGGACTATGTCTTTATACAACCTCCAATACTATGTTACTATGTAACTGTTATACAGACATTATGGGTAGGTATAAAGGTTGGACTAGATGGAGTATGTCTTTATACAACCTCCAATACTATGTTACTAGTAACTGTTATACAGACATTTCTAATTCTGCGGTTTGTCTTCTTTGTTCATACAATAATATGTGGTTGCAAAATACAATAAAACGGAATGTATGGGCAATCGTGAATTTGCGTTCCCTTATAAAATACGGCAGATCCCTCTGACAATGATACACATAAGAATGACACACAACATCACATACTGTGTCCTCTCTCCACCCAACTAACAACACCTTTTTATTGGAAAGCCCCAGTGTCCTGGAATGGGTGGAGTTAGGTCATCAATGAATGTCAGTATAAAGAGACACAGCGATAATCTGTATATACAAAACCTTATATGGGAGGGAAATAAATGCTTGTATTTAACACACCCTAAAGATCTTATGGCTAAATATTTATCTAGTAAAATGCAATGTGAGGTTTATAATGCAGACAGTGTGAGGGGTTCCCTTCCAGATCTAGTCAAGAGTTGGGAAGAGATCTCTGAACTGCACCTTGGATAGGCCAGAACTTAACGCAGCTCTATAAGGTTCCTGTGAACCAGACACCCATTGGGTACCGAGATTCTGGCCCTTCCTGGGTTCACTTCCTCCAGAGTTTTGGCTTCCAGCCTGTGTAGGCCACATTGACCATATGTGATAATTACTGATTTTATTTATTAATCTTAAGGAAAACCCCTCTATCTGTCTGCTATCCCTCCCATGACTAGATCCCCCCACTAGACAATCATACTGGCATTGTCCGGGTTCGGTCTTCTACTTCCATCTTGGGATCCAGTTGTGCCCTTGTCTAGTAATGGTTTTCCAAGGTAAGTTCACCATCTGGCCTGGACCTTCCATGGGTTGTTCTGTTTTGACATCTCCCCTTTTTACACAATCCACAAAATCACCGTTTTCTCCCTTCGCACAATCAGAACTGGAATCATCAAATGAAATGCCACCTGTCCGGAGCTGGGATTTTTATACTACAAAATAGTGAAAATAAATCACACTATTATCATGAAATCCCCCTTTCTATTCAATTCCCTGTCTGTATTATATAAGGGGTGCGATACCCTCACTGTGTAATATAAGGATAGTAGTAGACACGGAGCAGTTCCCTGTCTGTATTATATAAGGGGGTGTGATACCCTCACTGTGTAAATAAGGATAGTAGTAGACACGGACAGTTCCCTGTCTGTGTTATATAAGGGGTGTGATACCCTCATGTGGTAATATAAGGATAGTAGTAGGACACGGAGCAGTTCCCTGTCTGTGTTTATATAAGGGGTGTGATACCCTCACTGTGTAATATAATGATAGTAGTAGACACGGAGCAGTTCCCTGTCTGTGTTATATAAGGGGTGTGATACCCTCACTGTGTAATATAAGGATAGTAGTAGACACGGAGCAGTTCCCTGTCTGTATGTTTATAAGGGGTGTGATACCCTCACTGTGTAATATAAGGATGTAGTAGACACGGAGCAGTTCCCGTCTGTATTATATAAGGGGTGTGATACCTCACTGTGTAATATAAGGATAGTAGTAGACACGGAGGCAGTTCCTGTCTGTATATATAAGGGGTCTGATACCCTCACTGTGTAATATAAGGATAGTAGTAGACAGGAGCAGTTCCCTGTCTGTATTATATAAGGGATGTGATAACACTCTGTGTAATATAAGGATAGTAGTAGACACGGAGCAGTTCCCTGTCTGTATTATATAAGGGGTGTGATACCTCACTGTGTAATATAAGGATAGTAGTAGACACGGAGCAGTTCCCTGTCGTATATAAGGGATGTGATAACCTCACTGTGTAATATAAGGATAGTAGTAGACACGGAGCAGTTCCTATCTGTATTATATAAGGGGTGTGATACCCTCACTGGGTAATATAGGATAGTAAAACATGGAGCAGTTCCCTGTCTGTATTATATAAGGGGTGCGATACCTCACTGTGTAATAAAGGATAGTAGTAGCACGGGCAGCCCTATTGTATTATATAAGGGGTGTGATAACTCCCACTGTGAATATAGGATAGTAGTAGACACGGAGCAGTTCCCTGTCTGTATTATATAAGGGGTGCGATACCCTCAACGGTAATTAAGGATAGTAGTAGACACGGAGCAGTTCCCCGTCTGTATTATATAAGGGGTGTGATACCCTCACTGTGTAATATAGGATAGTAGTAGACACGGAGCAGTTCCGCGTCTGTATTATATAAGGGGTGTGATACCCTCACTGTGTAATATAAGGATAGTAGTAGACGCGGAGCAGTTCCCGTCTGTGTTATATAAGGGGTGTGATACCCTCACTGTGTAATATAAGGATAGTAGTAGACACGGAGCAGTTCCTGTCTATTATATAAGGGGTGTGATACCCTCACTGTGTAAATATAAGGATAGTAGTAGACGCAGAGCAGTTCCTGTCCGTGTTATATAAGGGGTGCGATACCCTCACTGTGTAATTATAGGATAGTAGTAGACACGGAGCAGTTCCTGTCTGTTATATATAAGGGGTGCGATACCCTCACTTGGTAATATAAGGATAGTAGTAGACACGGAGCAGTTCCCTGTCTGTATTATATAAGGGGTGCGATACCCTCACTGTGTAATATAAGGATAGTAGTAGACACGGAGCAGTTCCCTATCTGTATTATATAAGGGGTTGATACCTCACGTGTAATATTAAGGATAGTAGTAGACGCGGAGCAGTTCCCTGTCTGTATATATAAGGGGTGTGATAACCCACTGTGTAATATAAGGATAGTAGTAGACACGGAGCAGTTCCCTGTCTGTTTATATTAGGGGTGTGTACCCTCACGTGGTAATATAGGATAGTAGTAGACACGGAGCAGTTCCCTGTTGTTATATAAGGGGTGTGATACCCTCACTGTGTAAATAAGGATAGTAGTAGACACGGAGCAGTTCCCGTCTGTGTTATATAAGGGGTGCGATACCCTCACTGTGTAATATAAGGATAGTAGTAGACACGGAGCAGTTCCCTGTCTGTTTATATAAGGGGTGGTGATACCCTCACTGTGTAATATAAGGATAGTAGTAGACACGGAGCAGTTCCCTGTCTGTGTATATAAGGGGTGCGATACCCTCACTGTGTAATATAAGGATAGTAGTAGACACGGAGCAGTTCCCTGCTGTATTATATAAGGGGTGCGATACCCTCACGTGTAATATAAGGATAGTAGTAGACACGGAGCAGTTCCCTGTCTGTATATATAAGGGGTGATAACCTCACTGTGTAATATAAGGAGAGTAGTGACACGGAGCAGTTCCCGTCTGTATTATATAAGGGTGTGATACCCTCACTGTGTAATATAAGGATAGTAGTAGACGCGGAGCAGTTCCCTGTCTGTATTATATAAGGGGTGTGATACCCTCACTGTGTAATATAAGGATAGTAGTAGACAGGAGCAGTTCCCTATATGTATTATATAAGGGGTCTGATACCTCACTGTGTAATATAAGGATAGTAGTAGACACGGAGCAGTTCCCTGTCTGTATTATATAAGGGATGTGATAACCTCACTGTGTAATATAAGGATAGTAGTAGACACGGAGCAGTTCCCTGTCTGTATTATATAAGGGGTGTGATACCCTCACTGTGTAATATAAGGATAGTAGTAGACACGGAGCAGTTCCCTGTCTGTATTATATAAGGGGTGTGATACCCTCACTGGTAATATAAGGATAGTAGTAGACACGGAGCAGTTCCCTATATGATTATATAAGGGGTCTGATACCCTCACTGTGTAATATAAGGATAGTAGTAGACACGGAGCAGTTCCCTGTCTGTATTATAAAGGGGTGTGATACCTCACTGTGTAATAAGGATAGTAGTAGACACGGAGCAGTTCCCTATATGTATTATATAAGGGGTCTGATACCCTCACTGTGTAATATAAGGATAGTAGTAGACACGGAGCAGTTCCCTGTCTGTATTATATAAGGGATGTGATAACCTCACTGTGTAATATAAGGAATAGTAGGACACGGAGCAGTTCCCTGTCTGTATTATATAAGGGGTGCGATACCCTCACTGTGTAATATAAGGATAGTAGTAGACACGGAGCAGTTCCCGTCTGTGTTATATAAGGGGTGTGATACCTCACTGTGTAATATAAGGATAGTAGTAGACACGAGCAGTTCCCTGTCTGTATTATATAAGGGGTGTGATACCCTCACTGTGTAATATAAGGATAGTAGTAGACACGGAGCAGTTCCCTATCTGTATTATATAAGGGGTGCGATACCCTCACTGTGTAATATAAGGATAGTAGTAAACATGGAGCAGTTCCCTGTCTGTATTATATAAGGGGTGCGATACCTCACTGTGTAATATAAGGATAGTAGTAGACACGGAGCAGTTCCCTATCTGTATTATATAAGGGGTGTGATACCTTCACTGTGTAATATAAGGATAGTAGTAGACACGGAGCAGTTCCCTGTCTGTATTATATAAGGGGTGTGATACCCTCACTGTGTAATATAAGGATAGTAGTAGACACGGGCATTCCCTGTCTGTATTATATAAGGGGTGCGATACCCTCACTGTGTAATATAAGGATAGTAGTAGACACGGAGCAGTTCCCTGTCTGTATTATATAAGGGGTGTGATACCCTCACTGTGTAATATAAGGATAGTAGTAGACACGGAGCAGTTCCCTGTCTGTATTATATAAGGGGTGCGATACCCTCACTGTGTAATATAAGGATAGTAGTAGACACGGAGGTTCCTTCTGTATTATAAGGGGTGTGATACCTCACTGTGTAATATAAGGATAGTATAGACACAGAGCAGTTCCCTGTCGTATTATATAGGGGTGTGATACCCTCACTGGTAATATAAGGATAGTAGTAGACACGGAGCAGTTCCCTATCTGTATTATATAAGGGGTGTGATACCTCACGTGTAATATAAGGATAGTATAGACACAGAGCAGTTCCCTGTCTGTATTATTAAGGGGTGTGATACCTCACTGTGTAATATAAGGATAGTAGTAGACGCGGAGCAGTTCCCGTCTGTATTATATAAGGGGTGGATACCCTCACTGTGTAATATAAGGATAGTAGTAGACACGGAGCAGTTCCCTGTCTGGTGTTATAAAGGGGTGTGATACCCTCACTGTGTAATATAAGGATAGTAGTAGACACGGAGCAGTTCCCTGTCTGTGATATAAGGGGGTGATACCTCCATGTGTAATATAAGGATAGTAGTAGACACGAGCAGTTCCCTGTCTGTATTATATAAGGGGTGTGATACCCTCACTGTGTAATATAAGGATAGTAGTAGACAGGACAGTTCCCTGTCTGTATTATTAAGGGTGTGTACCCTCACTGTGTAATATAAGGATAGTAGTAGACACGGAGCAGTTCCCTGTCTGTATTATATAGGGGTGTGATACCTCACTGTGTAATATAAGGATAGTAGTAGACACGGAGCAGTTCCCGTCTGTATTATATAAGGGGTGCGATACCCTCACTGTGTAATATAATGATAGTAGTAGACACGGAGCAGTTCCCTATCTGTATTATAAAGGGGTGTGATACCCTCACTGTGGTATATAAGGATAGTATAGACACAGAGCAGTTCCCTGTCTGTATATATAAGGGGGTGATACCCTCACTGTGTAATATAGGATAGTAGTAGACACGGAGCAGTTCCCGTCTGTATTATATAAGGGGTGTGATACCCTCACTGTGTAATATAAGGATAGTAGTAGACACGGAGCAGTTCCCTGTCTGTATTATATAAGGGGTGTGATACCCTCACTGTGTAATATAAGGAGAGTAGTAGACACGAGCAGTTCCCTGTCTGTATTATATAAGGGGTGGTGATACCCTCACTGTGTAATATAAGGATAGTAGTAGACACGGAGCAGTTCCCTGTCTGTATTATATAAGGGGTGGTGATACCCTCATGTGTAATATAATGATAGTAGTAGACACGGAGCAGTTCCCTGTCTGTATTATTAAGGGGTGTGATAACCTCACTGTGTAATATAATGATAGTAGTAGACACGGAGCAGTTCCCTGTCTGTATTATATAAGGGGTGTGATACCCTCACTGTGTAATATAAGGAGAGTAGTAGACACGGAGCAGTTCCCTGTCTGTATTATATAAGGGGTGTGATACCTCACTGTGTAATATAAGGATAGTAGTAGACACGGAGCAGTTCCCTGTCTGTATTATATAAGGGGTGTGATACCCTCACTGTGTAATATAAGGATAGTAGTAGACACGGAGCAGTTCCCTGTCTGTATTATATAAGGGGTGTGATACCCTCACTGTGTAATATAAGGATAGTAGTAGACACGGAGCAGTTCCCTGTCTGTATTATATAAGGGGTGTGGATACCTCACTGTGTAATATAAGGATAGTAGTAGACACGGAGCAGTTCCCTGCTGTATTATATAAGGGGTGTGATACCCTTACTGTGTAATATAAGGATAGTAGTAGACGCGGAGCAGTCCCTGTCTATTATATAGGGGTGTGATACCCTCACTGTGTAATATAGGATAGTAGTAGACACGGAGCAGTTCCTGTCTGTATTATATAAGGGGTGCGATACCCTCACTGTGTAATATAAGGATAGTAGTAGACACGGAGCAGTTTCCTGTCTGTATTATATAAGGGGTGCGATACCCTCTGTGTAATATAAGGATAGTAGTAGACACGGAGCAGTTCCCTGTCTGTGTATATAAGGGGTGATACCTCACTGTGGTAATATAAGGATAGTAGTAGACACGGAGCAGTTCCCTGTCTGTATATAAGGGGTGCGATACCCTCACTGTGTAATATAAGGATAGTAGTAGACACGGAGCAGTTCCCTGTCTGTATATATAAGGGGTGCGATACCCTCACTGTGTAATATAAGGATAGTAGAGACACGAGCAGTTCCCTGTCTGTATTATATAAGGGGTCGATACCCTCACTGTGTAATATAAGGATAGTAGCAGACACGGAGCAGTTCCCTGTCTGTATTATATAAGGGGTGCGATACCCTCACTGTGATAAGGATAGTAGTAGACACGGAGCAGTTCCCTGTCTGTATAATAAGGGGTGTGATACCCTCACTGTGTAATATAATGATAGTAGTAGACACGGAGCAGTTCCCTGTCTGTATTATATAAGGGGTGTGATACCCTCACGTAATATAAGGAGAGTAGTAGACACGGAGCAGTTCCCTGTCTGTATTATATAAGGGGTGTGATACCCTCACTGTGTAATATAATGATAGGAGTAGACACGGAGCAGTTCCCTGTCTGTATTATATAAGGGGTGTGATACCCTCACTGTGTAATATAATGATAGTAGTAGACACGGAGCAGTTCCCGTGTATTATATAAGGGGTGTGATACCCTCACTGTGTAATATAGGAGAGTAGTAGACACGGAGCAGTTCCCGTCTGTATTATATAAGGGGTGTGATACCCTCACTGTGTAATATAAGGATAGTAGTAGACACGGAGCAGTTCCCGTCTGTATATATAAGGGGTGTGATACCCTCACTGTGTAAATAATGATAGTAGTAGACACGGAGCAGTCCCTGTCTGTATTATATAAGGGGTGTGATACCCTCACTGTGTAATATAAGGATAGTAGTAGACACGGAGCAGTTCCCTGTCTGTATTATATAAGGGGTGTGATACCCTCACTGTGTAATATAATGATAGTAGTAGACACGGAGCAGTTCCCTGTCTGTATTATAAGGGGTGTGATACCCTCACTGTGTAATATAAGGATAGTAGTAGACACGGAGCAGTTTCCCGTCGTATTATATAAGGGGGTGATAACCTCACTGTGTAATATAAGGATAGTAGAGACACGGAGCAGTTCCCTGTCTGTATTATATAAGGGGTGTGATAACCTCACTGTGTAATATAAGGATAGTAGTAGACACGGAGCAGTTCCCTGTGTATTATATAGGGGTGTGATACCTTACTGTGAATATAAGGATAGTAGTAGACGCGGAGCAGTCCCTGTCTATTATATAAGGGGTGATACCCTCACTGTGTAATATAGATAGTAGTAGACACGGAGCAGTTCCCTGTCTGTATTATATAAGGGGTGTGACCCTCACTGTGTAATATAAGGATAGTAGTAAACACGGAGCAGTTCCCTGTCTGTATTATATATGGGGTGTGATACCCTCACTGTGTAATATAAGGATAGTAGTAGACACGGAGCAGTTCCCTGTCTGTATTATATAAGGGGTGTGATAACCTCACTGTGTAATATAAGGATAGTAGTAGACACGGAGCAGTTCCCTGTCTGTATTATATAAGGGGTGTGATAACCTCACTGTGTAATATAAGGATAGTAGTAGACACGGAGCAGTTCCCTGCCTGTATTATATAAGGGGTGTGATACCCTTACTGTGTAATATAAGGATAGTAGTAGACGCGGAGCAGTCCCTGTCTATTATATAAGGGGTGTGATACCCTCACTGTGTAATATAAGGATAGTAGTAGACACGGAGCAGTTCCCTGTCTGTATTATATAAGGGATGTGATACCCTCACTGTGTTAAATAAGGATGTAGTAGACACGGAGCAGTTCCCTGTCTGTATTATATAAGGGGTGTGATACCCTCACTGTGTAATATAAGGATAGTAGTAGAACGGAGCAGTTCCCTGTCTGTATTATAAAGGGTGTGCGTACCCTCACTGTGTAATAAAGGATAGTAGTAGACACGGAGCAGTTCCCTGTCTGTATTATATAAGGGGTGTGATACCCTCACTGTGTAATATAAGGATTAGTAGACACGGAGCAGTTCCCTGTCTGTATTATATAAGGGGTGTGATACCCTCACTGTGTAATATAGGATAGTAGTAGACACGGAGCAGTTCCTGTCTGTATTATATAAGGGTGTGATACCCTCACTGTGTAATATAAGGATAGTAGTAGACACGGAGCAGTTCCCTGTCTGTATTATATAAGGGGTGTGATACCCTCACTGTGTAATATAAGGATAGTAGTAGACACGGAGCAGTTCCCTGTCTGTATTATATAAGGGGTGTGATACCCTCACTGTGTAATATAAGGATAGTAGTAGACACGGGCAGTCCCTGTCTGTATTATATAAGGGGTGTGATACCCTCACTGTGTAATATAAGGATAGTAGTAGACACGGAGCAGTTCCCTGTCTGTATTATATAAGGGGTGTGATACCCTCACGTGGTAATATAGGATAGTAGTAGACACGGAGCAGTTCCTGTCTGTATTATATAAGGGGTGCGATACACTCACTGTGTAATATAAGGATAGTAGTAGACACGGAGCAGTTCCCTGTCTGTATTATATAAGGGGTGTGATACCCTCACTGTGTAATATAAGGATAGTAGTAGACACGGACAGTTCCCGTCTGTATTATAAGGGGTGTGATACCCTCACTGTGTAATATAAGGATAGTAGTAGACACGGAGCAGTCCCTGTCTGTATTATATAAGGGGTGTGATACCCTCACTGTGTAATATAAGGATAGTAGTAGACACGGAGCAGTTCCCTGTCTGTATTATATAAGGGGTGTGATACCCTCACTTGTAATATAAGGATAGTAGTAGATTATCTCACAGTATTGGGATGTGAGATAATCTTTGAGAAATGACAGACAATAAAGATCTAAAGGTTTTCATTCCATTTGTGACTGTCCTGTTTGCCCAGTACATAACAGCAGTGAATGGGTAGATACTCACAGAATGAAATTATCAGCACAGGGAAACCGACACAGGACGTCCCTATGGCCATGTACAGTGGTAAATATATTGACATCTTCTCCCCACAGGCGTAATCAGCTGCCAAAAACACACAGGAACAGAGTTCATTGGATGGTTTATAAGACTTTGGGGCATATTTATAAAGCTTCGTAAGGTTTTCGCGGCCGTTTTCCCTGACATTAACGCATAAATCGCATTTAACCCTTCGCGGCGATACTTACCTGTAACCGCCGCTTTTATTTATAAAGCGGCGGTACGTGTTTCGCACTGCTAGTATCGGCTGTTTTACTTCGCCACCTTGAAGGTGGAGTGCACCTCTTTATAAATCTGATTGGTTAATGTAAAGCATGTAAACCAAGCATTAAAAAATTGACCAATCAGAAATGGATTAGGGTTTTCTGCAAACCTATATAAAGAGGTGCACTCCGCTGCGAAACTCAGATGCCATCGCAGTAAATGGCTGAAGATAGGAGAAAGAAGCAGCTGGCAACATCGACTCTGCTGAGGCCGGCGGTGCCAGCGGGCTCACTGGCGGCCGCAGTGAGTCTGCCTGGCATCGGCGACCTGAGTGGGGTTGGTGTCGCCAGCCAGAAGACGTATATCGCGGCAATGGCGCTCGCCATTATAAATACAGAGATAGTGCTATTTTCGCGGCCGCGGTGTGCGTCGGTAATTTTTTTGCGCTAATTTCGCTTTTTTATAAGTATGCCCCTTTGTCAACAATTACAAACTTCAGAGGATGTGCAATCATTGCACGTGGATTATTTGTCCCGAGCGAGTGCTCGATACAAGCGAGCGATCTGCCGGGACAAATGTGCGTTGGTCATGGCAAATTCGGCCACAGCCGAAAGTGGGAAGGATCGATCGATCGAATTATCAGAATTTACCGACATATCCGATCTTTCGTTCGTCTGATCTGGAAAGTGCCAAACCGAAAGTGCCATGAATCGGTCGGTCGAACGGTCGGTCAGTCGGACGGTCGGTCAGCCGGTTGAAAATATCTGCTGGTGTGTACCCAGCCTTAGAGTTGTTCTGAGTTAAATTTTCCCTTGCATTGGTTTTACACTAATTTTGTGTAGACTGCTCTATTTTCAAAAATTCTTGAAAATAAGGCACAGCAGCCTATGTAATATAGGCAACGTTGAGTTTTGCGCTACCTTGTGGTCCAGAACTTAGCGCCTTTAAGTCAGAGGCACAGAGCGGTGTTTCTTACCTGACCAGGATGGTTACCTGACGGGATTTAAAACATTGTGGGTTCTCGCAAAGGTAAATAATGCTGCTTCTGGTTCTGTATCGGCCCCTATGTTTATAAAACACAACAATCTTATAATGTTCACCAAATAATTTCTGTAGAACAAGTCTGTCAATATTGTTCAACAAATAATTTCTGTAAAACAAATTTGTTCACCAAATATTTTCTGCAAAACAAGTCTATAAATTCAATTCACCAAATAATTCCTGTGAAACAATTTTGTCCACCAAATAATTTCCGTGAAACAAGTCTGTCTTTTCTGTTCACCAAATTATTTATGTAAAAAAAATTGTCCGCCCAATAATTTTCGTAAAACAAGTCTATTAATTTGGTTCACCAAATAATTTCTGTAGAGCAATTTATGTTCACCAAATTATTTTTGTAGACCATATGGGTACATTTTGTGCGTTTTATACATTTGGTCCATTTTTAACATTTGGTCAAAGGTTCAGTGAATTAGTGAAATGATACATTTATTTGTAACCTTTATTAGTCCCTTCTGTCTGGGAACAGACAGAAGATACAAAGTCAGGCAGGTAAGGAACCTAATATGGCAAATCTAAAGGACCATTTGAAGGTTACCAATAAATGTATCATTTAACTAAGTCAGTGAACTTTTGACCGAATGTAAAAAAAGGACCAAATGTATAAAATGCACAAAATTTACAAATTTGGTCTACAGAAATAATTCGGTGAACATAATTGCTCCACAGAAATTATTAGGTGAAATGAATTAATAGACTTGTTTTACAAAATTTTTGGGTGAACGAATTTGTTTTAGATAAATAATTTGGTGAACAGAAAAGACAGACTTGTTCCACGGAAATTATTTGGTAGACAAAATTGTTCCACAGGAATTATTTAGTGAACAGAATTGACAGATTTTATTTGGTGAATATTATTAGATTGTTGTGTTTTATAAACATAGAGGCGGAGAAACACCTTCTTATAACAGAAGGCATCTTGCAGTCTCATGCTATATGAATAGCATTGCCCACAAATCCTAAGAAACAAGAAGTAATTTCTTACTCCCATGTTCCCCAGAGTAAGGGGCAGAGATATGCAAAATACTCCTTTATGTCCCTTAGCTTATGCATGTGTCCAGAACCGCTGGCTAATAACATGCAATATAGCTTAATTTATAGTGCCAATCATCTGACCTCAGGGGCATGATTGGGGGGGGGGGGTTGCTGGTGCCTGGAATCCCCCCTTTCTGTCTGCTCAGTGCAGTCTGCTGTTCTACTTCTCCTGGTGCCCATAGACTGTTACAGAAACTGTTACAGAGACTGTTATATAGACTGTTATATAGACTGTTACATAGATTGTTATATAGACTGTTATATAGACTGTTACATAGATTGTTATATAGACTGTTATATAGATTGTTATATAGACTGTTACATAGACTGTTATTTAGATTGTTATATAGACTGTTATATAGATTGTTATATAGACTGTTGCATAGACTGTTGCATAGACCGTTACATAGATTGTTACATATATTGTTATATAGACTGTTATATAGACTGTTATATAGACTGTTATATAGACTGTTATATAGATTGTTACATAGATTGTTATATAGACTGTTACATAGACTGTTACATAGACTGTTACATAGATTGTTATATAGACTGTTGCATAGACTGTTGCATAGATTGTTACATTGTTACATAGATTGTTACATTGTTATATAGACTGTTACATTGTTAATTGAGCTGTGAGTGAGAAGCAGCATTTATATGTTTCATAAATCTATCCAGTCTGCCCTGTGATTGACAGCAGCATAGAGATCTGTATCAATATTAACCCTGCAGCTGCCTGAGATGATTGCTAAGACTGGGTTATATACATTAATATATATACTGTACCTACTACACTGTGATTGAGCTTAGTTAGCAGGAATAGGAACATTAGGAAATCCTGGATTTGGTTGTGTAGCTGATTGTCAACACTGTCTCTCTCTCTCTCTCTCTCTCTCTCATCTATTTATCTATCTATCTATCTATCTATCTATCTATCCTTAAGTATATAGTTACTAAGGCTGGGTACACACAAACCAACATATATTTCCGTGTATTGGTCGGTCAGGCCGGAAAAAATCTGAGGAAATCCAGGATTTCCTAATGTCCCTATTCCTGCTAACTAAGCTCAATCACTCAATCACAGTGTAGTAGGTACAGTATATATATTAATGTATATAACCCAGTCTCAGCAACCACCTCAGGCTGCAGGGTTAATATTGATACAGATCTCTATGCTGCTGTCAATCACAGGACAGACTGGATGCATTTATGAAACATACAAATGCTGATTCTCTCTCACAGCTCAATTAACAATGTAACAGTCTATGTAACAGTCTATCTGCCCCTTACTCTGGGGAACATGGGAGTAAGAAATTACTTCTTGTTTCTTAGGATTTGTGGGCAATGCTAATTATATAGCACAAGACTGCAAGATGCCTTCTGTTATAAGAAGGTGTTTCTCCATTTTTATGCTCTGTGAAGGGCTTTTTACTCCTTTCGGCTCCTCTCTCCCTAAGCTGCCTCTGCCTTTAACTCTGTGTCCCTGCCTTAAAGGCAGATACACAGGTTCTGTACTACAAGGTAGCGCAAAACTCAACACAAAATTAGTGTAAATCCAATGCAAACCCAATAATACATCGGGTAGCGTGGGTTTTGCGCTAATTTTGTCGCCCGGGCCGCGGGTTGGGTGTCACTGCTTTAGATAGATAGATGAGGCTGTAGTTGGTTTCTTATTTAGCTGGTTTCTTCAAGAGAAAATTTAACTCAGAACAACTCTAAAGTCAGGTATCCAACCCCTCCCTCCAATAGAAGAGGATGGGGGTGGCCCCACTATCTCCCCTGCCCTGCGCTGTCGACCCTTTTTGCAGCGCATGTGATCACCATTTTTGGTGCGCATCGCATGCCATAGGGTAACATCAAAGCAATCGCAGCGCACACACAGGGTAGCGCACATGAATCGCGCGGTGTTGCAGTTCTGCTGCGTAGCGTGGTTCTTGCGTGCTGCCTACTGGGGCCTTGCCCATAAAAAAGGAAATAAGGACTGTGCCATTTAGTAGTATTTCCTTACAGCAGAGATTAAAGGGAACGTTTTCCATTTACCAGAATGTATTTAGGGAATGTATGACAGTTACCATTTCTAAAGGGGAAGTGGATCATATACCAGATAATTCTTATTACAGAGTTTAAAGGGAAATATATTATGGGTAAGAGAGTCATTAAGTGTGCACATTTATTCTGAAAGAATTAAAGGGAAAGCAAACAATTTACCAGTTTATATTTTAACAAAGATTAAAGGGAAAGCTTGCCATTTACCATTACCATACATACTGTAACTATTGGTGCACAAAATTGCATTTTAAAGACAAAAAGTAAGCTTGTTTTTCCTTAGTTCATTTTGTGTACTAAAAACATACACTTATACTATATACTATACTATATACTATACTATACACTATAATATACTATACACTATAATATACTATACACTATACTATACTATACACTATACTATACTATACACTATAATATACTATACACTATACTATACTATACACTATACACTATAATATACACTATACTATACACTATAATATACTATAAACTATACTATACTATACTATACACTATAATACACTATAATATACTATACACTATACTATACTATACACTATAATACACTATACACTATACTATACACTATACTATACACTATACTATACACTATACACTATACTATACTATACACTATACTATACTATACACTATACTATACTATACACTATACTATACACTATACTATACACTATAATATACTATACACTATACTATACTATACTATACACTATACTATACACTATAATATACTATACACTATACACTATACTATACACTATACTATACACTATACTATACTATACACTATAATATACTATACACTATACTATACACTATACTATACACTATACTATACACTATACTATACTATACACTATACTATACTATACACTATACTATACACTATACTATCTATACACTTACATTTACCATACGTTTAAGATACTATAATATAACGATACACTATAATTATACATACTATAATATACTATACACGATAATAACTAACACGGAGAAGAGACGAGGAGTAACGCGAGACGAGACCTGAGACACGAGACGAGGTAAGAGACACGAGAAGAGGACGGACACGAGACGAGACGAGACACGAGACACTCGAAGAGAACGAGACCGGACACGAGAAGAGCGAGAAAACGATGACGATGAGCGAGACGAGACACGAGAAGACATAGAGAAGAGGACGAGACACGAGACGAGAGCGAGACACGAGAAGATCACGAGACCACGAGACGAGACACGGCGACGAGACGAGACACGAGACGAGACACGAGACACGAGCGACGAGACACACGATGACGAGACGGAGGACACGAGACGAGACGAGAAGACGAGGACGAGGACACGAGACGGAGACACGAGAAGAGACGAGACCACTGAGATCGATAACGAGTACGAGACACGAGACGAACCAACGAGAAGAGACGCGACACGAGACAAGAGAAGGAGACAACGGAGGTAGAGCGCACGATGAAGTAGAGAGGACACGGAGGAAGAGACGAGACACGAGAATAGAGAAACCGAGGCGGACGCGACGGAAACGAGGAAGAGACTAGACACTAGACTAGACACGAAAGAGACACGTGAACACGAGACACAGACGAGACACGAGACGAGACGAGACGAGATAGGGACACTTATGAAGAGACTAGACACGATGAAGAGACACTAGTACCTTACCATACTGTTTACTAGACTAACTATGACTAGGACACTAACTGAGGACACGAGACGGTGGGAGACACGAGAACTGAGGACACGAAAGAGACACGAGTATCGGAGAACGAGACACGAGTATCCGAGACTAGATGTAACGAGACGAGACGAGACGAGACGAGGACACGGACGGAGGACGAGACACGATAAGAGAAGAGACACGATAAGTGACCATACGGTTGACTGAGGACTAGACGAGACGAGACACGAACGAGATACGATACTATACCGAGACGAACACTAGATATACGAGACCACGATAAGAGACGAGACCAAGAGACGAGACACGAGAATGGGACGGCTACACGAGGACGATGACACGAGACGTATACACTATAAGTACTTACACGATACTTTACCATAATCTGGTTACGATACGTATAGACACTAGTACAGACTATACCACGATACGTTGGACCTACTGGGGACGAGAGAGATCGAGACGAGACACGAGAAGAGACGATACACGAGACTAGACGAGACAGACGATACACGAAAGATACAGATACACGAACGTAGATAGACACTCGCCGGACCACAAAGAACGATACACGAGACTGAACCATACGGTTTACGATACTAGAATAACACTATACTATAACACTATACTATACCTTATACTATAGACAGACTATACATAGCTTGACCATACGGGTTACTATACGAGACACTAGAATATCTAGACACTATAATGACTAGGGACCCAACTATTACTATACACGCGACGCACTAGCAGAGACGAGGACACGAGATAGACCCCCGATACGAGACTAGAACACGAGCCTATGACGAGACACGATACGATACACTAGAAGAGACGAGGTACACTAGTACGAGACGAGGACACGATTAATATACTGAGACGATACACAGACGATATCGAGAAACTATCCTTACCATACTGGTTACGATACGATAATATACGATACGATACTCTACGAGACACGATACTATGAAGATACGCTACACTTGACTATACTATACACTAACTATGGACTATACACGATACACGAACACTATATATACTACTATCATATACTATACCACTATACTATACACTATAATGTTACTATACAACTATACTATAGGTACTGTGTGTACCCAGCTATACAGACTGGTACTGTGTCTACCCAGCTATACAGACTGGTACTGTGTCTACCCAGCTATACAGACTGGTACTGTGTCTACCCAGTTATACAGATTGGTACTGTGTGTACCCAGCTATACAGACTGGTACTGTGTCTACCCAGCTATACAGACTGGTACTGTGTGTACACAAGCTATTACGATTGGTACTTGTGGGTACCAAGCGATACAGGACTGGTTACTTGTGTGTACCCAAGCTATAAAGGGACGAATACTGTGTCGACCCAGCTAGACAGATGGTAACTGTGTCTACCCAGTATGACAGATTTTGTACTGGTGACCCAAGCTATACAGGACTGGGTTGAAACGGTTCTACACAGATATACAAGACTGGTCTGTGTCTACCGAAACGCTATACAGACTTGGTACTGTGTCTACCCATTAGTTATACAAGATGGTACTGTGTGTACCCAGCTATTACCAGACTGTACGGTGTCTACCCACTATAAGGAACTGGTTCTGTGTTCTTACCAGCTATCAAGACTCCAGGTTACAGGTGTCTACCCAGCTATACGATGGTACTGTGTTACCAGCATACATGATACGTGGTGCTACCCAGCATACAGACTGATACTGGTCTACCCAGGCTATACCGAATGGTACTGTGTCTTACCCAAGGCTATACAGTTGGTTTACCGGTCCTACCCAGCTATACAGATTAGTACTGTGTGTACCCAGCTATACGATGTTACTTGTGTTCTACCAGCTAGTACAGATGGTTACTGGTGGTTGTACTCAGCTTTTACAGATTGTTACTGTGTGAATCCAGCTATCTATACAGATTAGTTTTAAGTGTGTACCCAGCTATACTGCAATACTGTCACCTGTGCATACAATACTGTCACTGTGCTGCAAATGACTGTACAACTGTGCATGGGAATAAATTGCCACTGTACATGGAAATTTACGGTCATGTTACATGTCCATACGTCACGTACATGCAATACTGCACTGGCATGCAAATTACTGTCACGTAACATTACAATTACTGTTCACTGTACATGCAATTACTGTCACTGTGATTCAATAATTGCCACTGTGCATGGCAAATACTGTCATGTGGCATGGCAATACTGTCAACTGTGCATGCAATACTGTCACTGTTGCATGCAAATACTGTCCTGTGTGCAGTTTTGCAAACTGTCACTGTGGGCATACAATACGTCACTGTGCATACCAAATACTGTCACTGGCATACAATAATTACGCAACTGGGATACAATACTGTACTTGTCCACTGTGCATGCATACGGCACTGTGCATGTTTGCAAATTACTGTCACTGGCATGCATACTGGTCACTGTGTGAATTAACAATCATACAATATGTACACTGTTGAGACAAATACTGTTCCATGTGCATACAAAATACTGTCACGGTTGATGGCAATCTGTGGACTGGTCCCATGGAATAATGCACTATGCATACAATACGTCACTTGACATGTAATTACTTTGTCCCACTGTGCAACAATTACTGTAACTGGAATAAACAAACTGTCACTGGCATGCAATACTGTCCACTGTGCATGCAAATACTGTCACTATGCATTTACAATACTGTACGACATTGTCTACTGTTCACTGGGAATAACCTACTGTCACTGTGCATGCAATTACTGTAACCTTGTGCATTGCCAATACTGGTCACTGTGCATGCACACGGTCACTGTTGCCGCATGGCCCACATACTGTCCTGTGATGCAATACGGTCACTGTGCATGGCACTACTGTCCCACTGTGCATACCATTACTGTCACTGTGCATGCCAATACTGTCACTGTGCATGCAATACTGTCCCACTGTGAATTGGCAATTACTGTCCACGGTGCATGCAATAACTGTTTCAATGTTGCATTGCATTACTGGTCCACTGTGCATGCAATACTTTCCATGGCATGCCAATTACTGTTCACTGTGCATACAATACTGTCATGTGATGCAAATACGTCAATGTTGCATGCAATAATGTCACCTGGGCATGCAAATTTACGTTCACTGTGCCATTGCAATACTGTCACTGTGCATTGCCTTACTGTCAATGTGCATTACCAATACTGTCAAGGTGCATGGCAAAAATGTCAATGTACATGTAATTACTGGTTACTGTACATGTAAATACTGTCCTGTGATGCAAACTGTCACTGTGCATGCAATAAGTCACTGTGTGCAGGCCAATGACTGTCAGTGCATGCAATACGTCCACTTGTACATTGCAATCGTCACTGTACATTACAATACGGGTCATGTGCATGCAAAACTGGTCACGCGTGCATTACAAGTACTGTCCACGTGCAATTTACAATACTGTCACGTGCCATACCAAATTACGTTCACTGTGATAAAATACTGCACTGTGCAAACACTGTTACTGTCACGGCCTTGCAATACTTGTCACTGTGCATACAATACTGTCACGGACAGGAATACTGGTCAATGTGCATAACACTACTGGCACTGTGCATGCAATATGTCCACTGACAACAATACTGGGCACTGTACATACCACTACTGGTCAACTGTACAGACAATTTACTGGTCACATGTGCATGCACATGTACTTTCCACTGTGCATTACATGCCTGTCACTGAATGTAATTTTTTACTGTCACTGTGCATTTGGCATACTGTCAACTGTGCATGCAATCCTGTCACGGTACATACAATACTGCACTGGTACATGCAATAACGTCCACTGTACATTTGAACAATCTGCACTGTGCATGCAAATACGTCACTGTACATACAATTTACTGTCACTGTGCAGGCAATACTGTCAATGTGCATACAATTACTGTCAATGTGGCATACAATACTGTCACTGTGGCATGCAAATACTGTACTGTACATCAATAACTGTCACTGTGCATTTTTTACAATACTGTTCACTGTGCATACAAATACTGTCCACGTTGCATGCAATATGTCACTGTGCATTTACAATACGGTCACTGTGACATTGTATTGACTGTCACGGTTACATACAATACTGTCACTTGAATACGGACCTGTCAATGTTGCATGCAATGACTGGTCACTGTTACATGTAATACGGTCACTGTGCATGCCAATACGTCACTGTGCATGCAATTACTGTCCAATGGGCATGCAATGACTGTCACTGTGAATACAATACTGTCATGTAAACATGTAAATACTGTCCAAACTGTACAGTCCAATTTCCTGTCATGTGCAGACAATACTGGTCAACTGTGCATGGGCAATACTTGTCCACGTACATGTAAGACTGTCCACGTGTGCATTGCAATTACTGTCCAACTGGCATACAATTACTGTCACCGTGCCGCAAACGGTTCACTGTGGCATTGACAATACTGTCACTGTTACATTAATGTACTGTACTGTACATACAAATACTGTCACTGGTGAATACAATACTGTTCACTGGCATTGCCAAATACGTCAAATTGTACATGTAATACTTGGTCCACACTGTGCATGGCAATACTGTCACGGTGCTGGCCTACTGTTCCACTGTACCATTCAATATGTCACTGTTACATAACAAATTTTACTGTCACTGTGCATACAATACCTGTCACTGTGCTGCATTACTGTCACGGTGCAGTGCAAATAATGTCACTGTGCAATGCCATACTGTCAATGTGGCATACAATACTGTCACTGGTACAGGTAATACTGTACACTGTGCATGCAAGTACTGTCATGTGCATGCAATACTGGCCCACTGTACATACAATACTGTTCACTGTGCATTACAAATACTGTCATGTGATGGCAATACTGTCCACTGTGCACTTTAACAATACTGTCACTGGTGCATGTGCATACTTGTCACTGTGCATTGCAATAACTGTCACTGTGCATGCAAAATACTGTCACTGTGCATGCAATACTGGTCACTGTACATTGCAATGACGGGCACTGTGGCATTACAATACTGTACACTGTGATTACAATACTAACGGTAACATGGCAATGTCTTGTCAACTGTGCATAAAATACGCATCCACTGTACAATGTAATCCTGTCACGTGCATTAACATTACTGTTACGTCTACCATACTTTACATGTATACGGTGAAAAACTGTATTTTAGGTCACCAAGGAGATTAACTTACAAGTCACTGCCCGGCACTGCACCCACATAGAAAATCTTCATTGCAAGAAAGAAAGGACCCAACAGAGACCAGGAATAACAAAATCAAATTGAAATTGATGAAAACTGATGAACAAGGACGTACAAATAGGAAAGGGGGGACTGATAGACCTGGATATAAACATGGATGCAAGTTACTTGGATAGGGATTTCTAAAGGGTTAGTAAAAAAACTGCCCAGTGGACCAATTCCCAGAGATGGAAAATCTGCTACGGGGACCCTTGTTCTTACATAAATGGGAATTATAGTGTGTGAAATTCTCCTGGTAAAATTGCACAAAACACCCAAAACTCCTCTGGACAATAAACTAAAGGTGGGACATACACAGTGCAACCCAACAGCCAGATTAACAGATTTTGTTACTCTGATCAATTGGTTATCGTCGGCACGCCAGTTGCTGTGGGAACAGCACACACGAACCCAAATCCAATCCTCATTAACGGTGTGGGGATCCGTTTGGCCGGGCGGGCCATTCACAGTCCGATCAAACAATGGAAATTGTATTTTCCTTTTTCCAGAATCGATCGGGAGTGCTGACTAACAGTCATTCATCGGGGGCCCGCACTCCTATGGCCGGGGGGAACAAGCCCATACACACTAAGCTAATAAGGTTAAATCCCGTAGTTCCCTGGTGGGATTTACCCATTATCGGTTCATATGTATGGCCCACCTAATCCGGGGTGTCCCATAGTTGTGCTGGAATCGAAAAAATGGCTCCTCTATTGTTCCGGAAACTGGTTCCAAGGCAAAGAGTTTGCACTGGCATTGGCCATTGGGAACAGGTCCCAAGGATATAAAAAGGGGAGGGGACCCTAAAACTGTACACAATTAGTGGACTTTCTCAGGCCCAGTAGTGACATCTTAGCGACCGCCCAAGGGAAAAGGACATGGAAGTTTAGGGCGCTTTACCAACCGTGTGTATCAGGAGAAGGGGGTGGTTTTAGGCAGTGTAATGCAAAATCAATTGTCTTTAGAAAATGTAAATTACTTTCGATTACCATAGTTTCCCTTGTTAAAAATGCGTGTTCCTTACCCAACCAAGTACAATTACAGCCAAGGATTCCATGAGGATTCTCCAACTTACCATGTTGGAATTGCCATGAAGAGCGTTGAGAAGTAAGGGGGGAAAGGTAAATATTTTGTTTTCTCAGCTATTAATGCCATGTAAAGTGAGATCCCAGCCTTCCCTGTAAGGGGTTTAGGCCTTCATATTTACTAAAAAACTCTTTAATTTGTATAGTAAACAAATCTTGTTGGGGAAACAATAATCACCTGTTTTAATTAGATGTTTATTCTCAGGTCTTTCTTTCATTTTGCAGAGAACAAACAGTGCAGGATTTCTTTTCTAATATCAAGATGGAAGCAGGGAAGTTAAAGGTCACCAGTTAAAAGAGGAGGTCCCAATCGATTTTGATTGCGATGCAGTGTGTTCAGCAATCTCCTGATTGGTTACTGGGGGAAAAGGAGCCCATTCCCATGGTTACAAATTTACAGAGGTTAATTGTTAAACGTCTCCTATGAAAAACTAAAAAATATGAGCTACATCACATAATAATCTGACCCCCACTAGGGGTGTTTTGTTAAGCACTAGTGCCACTTTGGTGCCAAATTCTAGGGCAAATGATTAGGAGACCCATTATGGTTTTGCCGTGACCCAGCGCCTGGGTGATTCAGTGCGCAAGTTAGGAAGATCTGAGGATCTTTGACCCATCCAAACAGACAATCAGTAGAAAATTACTGTTAGGAAGAAATTCCAAGGACTGTGTGGTGCATCCTGGGAAGAAGAAGGGGGACCGTGGAAACCCTGAAAAATGTCGATTCACTAAATGTCAAAACGCAGGGGAAGAATAGCAAAAGGGGAAAAGTCAACGGGATTTTTCAAAATGGGAATACGTTAGAATAACTAGGGTGATGCTTAGCCACCAAACTAAGGAATTTTAAAAATTAACAATTTCCCACTTGAAATTTCCCTGTAAAATCGGGTACATGTAAATAAACTGGTGGTGAGATAATAGCAGTTGCGTTGGCAAGGAAGATAAACTGGCAAGCCCCCAAAAAGTTTTATTATTTTACAGGTGGGACTTGCCCTTAATGCGGCCAACATTACAGTTCCTATAAAAGTATGCGTTTACTGGTTTCATGTACATGACTGGGTTAAGAGAATTTCAAGCCTCACTGGATCCATTCTACATGAATATCTTGCCCCAGAGCTTGAGGTTTAGTACCCCATCGATAGTTAAAGGAGGTAGTGAATTTTCCCCTAAAGGTGATATTTCCCCAGGGGAATTCCATCTCCGCTTTAAACAAACGACCTATTCAGGGGACCAACTTGACCCGTGACACCACCAGGACAACATTGGACACCTCTCCTTGTTCCGAAGCTTGAAACCAGGAAGAAATGGGGCGGGTTTACGGGGTTTCTGTAATGTTGGTTTACGGGTTATGTTAAGGGTAAACAGGGACAATGTTACTTCTGTTCAAAGGGCCTTTTGCAGTCCCACGTGTAGCATTAAGGCCCAAGTCTGTCATTATCATCAATAGGCAGAGAGAAAGGGAAACAGTTATAAACTCAGGTACCCTGGGAGATAATTATTCAAGTGGATTTATATAAAAACCATTTTCTATTTATATCCCCACCCATATTAGAAAAAGGCTGCTGGGGATGTAGGCTTTTTATTATTTAGATTGTTTTTTTTATATTTCATTTCTCATTTAGCAGTCTGTCTAATATTAAAAGAATCCTGTATTACCTTCTATTACCGTCCTTCAATTCTTACTTACAAAATATTTGCACCCACTCTATCTTGCCCCTCTGCATCAAACATTTTGCTGGAGCAGGCCCGGATTTGGGACATTAGAGGATGACCTAAAATTTTTACCAGCTTTGTTACATTTTCGATTTATGGATCTTGGGGAAAAGGAAAATCCGAAAAACTGGAAGGTACTTCAGGAATATGTTTGTAGGAATTTTTCTAGGATTCAGCGAACTTTTCAGTTATTTTTCAAGGATTATCAAAAATATCCTTGAACTTGTTCGACACCATCGAAAATGTCCTCTAGTCCCGAAATCCAACATTTGGACGAGATTCAGATTTTGGAACGAGGGGATTCCGTGTTGGGATCCCTGATCCAGTCTCCCACCCCCTGCTCCTCATGGGAAATCGGTTTGACTTTTCCACATGATGTATAAGCCCTAGCCATTCCATTCCAGTCCGTAAATCATGGGCAGTTGGAACTAAGTGCATTGTGTCTGGTGCTATGAATATCAGGTTTGCATTTAAGTCAAGATTGTGTTATATGGAAACCTACCATGACATGGAGGATTATCTTAGCTGTGCAGTACCATTCCCACCAAGTGTTCACTATTCTCAGTGTCTCTCTCATCAATTCTCATAGAAGGGATCCATTGATGTTGATGGTCAAAACACGGGGTCTGTAGGTGGTTGTGGAAACAAAAAAAAAAAGAATCCTCCATGATACTGGCCACCCAGTCCGTGGACCGCACAAGTTTCTTTTCAGCTTCCCACCATTCATACATCAGATTCTCAAACACCACCTCCAGGAAATAAACACAGAGTTCCCCGTTTCCCATAGAGCTCAAATGTGGCACCACTGTCTGAAAGATCATGTGAGGAATGTCCAGCTCACTGGGAAACAATATCCCTACTTGGTAGCCCGATTGGATTAACTGGTGACTAAAAAAACCTGTTTATAACCTGCACATAAACATTCCTGAAATACAACATCAACACACACACTGTGGTCTCCCCAGGCTGTCTTTTTTCTAACTTTAAACTCTTTAAAAGGGTATGTCACTGTTAAAAAACCTACACTTTAAAACGGCTGCAACCAGACCAAGAAATGTGTTAGAGAGGTTACTGCCTTTAAGGCCCCACGTCCTCTAAGTGGATTCCTGTACCCCCCACCAAGCACAGCTTATTTAAATCTAAAACAAAGAAACTGCTTTTAAAAATGGGCAAATAGGGGAGGTCCCTTCATTTTATTAATCCAAATGAAGGATAATTCTTCCACACTGACTGATTGATGATCCCTCTAGCACGTTAAAGCCCCTGTGTTCATTGATTAGCGTAACCATTGGGCTTGCCAGCCATTATCGGTTCATTTGCTAAAAAAAAATTCTAGTACATAACCACATAGACACTTTGTAACGTTGATACCCAGAGATGTGCTGATCAGGGGTGTTTTTTAACCACAGTGCACGCCTTTTCAAATACCACAATGGCATAAATACTGTTACCATGCCCTCTTCCTTTCTCCCCCTTTTCCCCATGCCCCGGACGCCAATTTGGCAGGTTGGGGATCTTGCAGTTAAAAGCTTTATTTAAAAAGGGCTTATGTAACAGAGCTACAAAACTGTTAACCCCCCTGCTGTGGGTTATAGAAGGGAGGGGTGAGTGGTACTTGGATTGTAGATGAAGCATGGTAATCTGGTTAAGAAGAGAAAGCCTGCTGGACGTCCATCCCTGGGCAAATGCACATCTTAATAATAATAATAGTAAGTCAATGTTAAATGAAACTCTAAACGTAGATTCTTTGTGAAGGGCGAGGCTGGTCTGAAGGGCTAGGCCCCACACTAGCATCGTTATATAGAGTGTAATTTTCCGCGGAAGTCTAAAAAACCTTCGTGATTTCAGATACGTAGCTTTTTGCCCTGTTTCGTTTTGTAACCATGTGATTCACAATTTTTTTGCGCAGTGTGCGCGTTATCAGAATGCAAAAATGGGGAATGGGCAAATGTGCAAAAATGTTTGCACAAGTGGGTATGGGACCCAGTGCATTGGCGTATGGGCCTCAAGCCTCAAAGGCGCCCATACCCTGGCAGACATAGGGTAGATTAGACAATTTGACTATAGCAGTCAGTAAATCGGTCGGTTTTCTCGGTTTACTGTGTGTACCTTGGTTTTCCGAACAGCGCAACGCCTGCCAAACTTCAAGGTGGCCTAACCCTCGTTTCAGACAACAGGGAAATTTCCCTCGGCCGCAGCAAACTCCCTACTAGAGGAGGGCAGCCGCGCTCAAGGAATAACAACACTTCCCTAAGCGTTCCTCCACTGTGCTGTATAGAGGAATCTCGGGACTGTTGTTATGCAGATCCTGTCGTCATTCTTTCAGAAAATCTGTGGTGTACCACTTATTAGAACCGCATTTTACAAGCAGCCGTTCTATCTTCAGATAATTCCCATCCTGCCCATTCATTTTTGTGACTCACATTGAGTTAAAGAAGGGTTTCGTTGTCCACAGATAATCATCTAATCTGAATCTTATATTTAAAGCTAGCTACCTAAAGGCAAATGTCTTCCAATGGGATTTCCAGTCGAGTGCAAGACACAGTGTGCAGCTTCCATATCTGTGGACAGTCTGGGCAGGACTTTGAAGGAAACCCAGAGCAGAGCATGAAAAGTGGGGGTCTCAGAGAAAGACAACAGGACTGGTCAGCTCCCACCACCACCCCCTCCACCCCCTGACATACGGTAACATGAGAATTAACCGTGTTGCTTTCTGTTTCTGAAATACAATTCCATAGAATCCTCTGGACAGGCTGCGACGGGGAAATGTAGTCCTTAATTTGCGCAGGCTTAAATCTCTCTCCCCCTCCTTGGTTCCTTAACTAGAATCCACCCCTTATACACCCTATGGGGATATTGCTGTCTGTGGGGGACTTAACATGACATTGACTGGGTCCCCTATTGAGCATTAAACACACTAAACGAGACCAGAGAGGCAAGCAATCACCCACCACCATTCAGCGACATCCCAATCAGCGAATGGAATGGAAAAACTATGTAGATTGTGCAACAAGGATCTGGGTGTGGGTTGTGACCTATGTCCACGGGATTTCCTACATGGAACTCAGAGTTGGGGATTCCTACCAGCCATTCATTTCAACCCTCTATTGTAATGAGTGCATAATACTAGACAACCACATTTAGTCAAAACAGACCAGTTTCCAACACCACATAAACCCTCACCACGTAATGGAAGACCACGTGCACAACATCTGGGCCTTTAAAACTGTCCCTGAGACCTTTTAATATCCAGTCTTCTGCAAAATGCATGGAAATAGTATTTCCTGCAATGTATGAACGCGCCCTGGCAGAAAAAGAGGTTAAACAGATTGTAGTGGTAACCATGTGACGTCACACCCCATCCGGGCCTCCTCTGACTATTTGGTTCAATTTCACATCTACTCGTGCTTGGCAGATTGTCAGATCAGGGTTGTTGTAAACTTACCAGGGAGCCTATGACAGATACAGCCTCCGTGGATGAACACGGATACGGGCACCATCATAGTTTTGCTGGGGGGGGCCCAGTGATTCCTAGTTACGTCAATTGTGTTGCAGGCTCAGTTCTGCTCAATAACTAATTTGATCTCAGTTGTAGAAAGCGTACTAGTGATCAACTGGCTATAAAGACTTTCATTAATATCCCGGTTGTTTTAATTGGTTGGTTTTTTAGAATATTAGCTTTTTAGGAGACTCACCTCATATTTTTTTTGTTTTGTAATACATAAAACTTAAAGGGGAACTGTGATGACTCCGTGTCAGTGCCCATCCTATCGAGTAGGGGTTCATGCCCTCGCTATCGAGTAGCGTCGATGCCCTCGCTATCGAGTAGGGGTCCTGCCCTCCACTATCCAAGCAGGGTAATGCCCTCGCTATCGAGTAGGGAGTCCGTTTCATGTTCAATGGTTTATTTCTAACAAGGTTGGCTGGGGGAAGCCCCCGCCACGTAGAAGTGATGGGGCGTCTGACCGTGGGGGGAGGTGACGCACCTTTTTCCAGGAAGCCTTCCGTGTCCTCCCCTGCTGGTCCTGGCTTCTCGCGAGGTCTCCGAGATGTGACGCGGTTGCGGCGTGACGTCATTACTCTGCGCCCATCTATATAAGGCGGAGCCACGAGTCAACGGGCCATTTTCACTAGCGCCGGTGACGCGATAGGAGCTCACGCACTCCATCCCTTTTTTATTGTAATGGTTACTGTTTTAAAGTTTAAAGTCAACAATAGCCAATCTGGGATATTACACCTCCCTGGTCTACCAACGGATCGAGCAGATCAAGGGAGACCACAAGTTCCGGAGGACCGCGCACCTCCGCCCAACAAACATCAGACGTCTCAGACTAAAACAGTAAAATGGAAGGGACAGTCTCAACCCGGTGCAAAATTGCAATCCTTATTGTGTACATGGCCAACATATGTGAGGAAAAAACAAAAACCCACAACAGTTTTTAAAGTTTAAAGTGTTTTTGAGTCACAGCTGGCGTTGTACAACCCTTCTGGATAGGATGGAGCCGTTACATGGCCCTCTCGGGCGAGGACAGAGGTTGGCATTCAAAAGCTGAGTTCTACGTAGCATGATGGTTAACACGGAAGGATTCGTGTACAGTGTTTTAAGCCAAAGGCGTTGGTTGCAAAAAGGGCGCAGGGGCGAGAGGTTTGGAAAGAAATGTTTGTATTGTACTGTGTTTACTACAGTGGTGAAAAGTGACGCAGTGGTGTTTGAAATGAAAATGTTTGTGAAAATTTTTGAGAAATGATGTGAAAACATGATGGGTGGGGTGAAAATATGGAATGGAAATTTGAAATGGATGAAAATGGACAATATGCAAAAAAAAAAAAAAAAGCAAAAGTGAAACTAAATTGGGGATGTGGATTGGAAGAATGGGAAAGATTGGGTGGTGTTGTGGTGAAAAAATGGTGAAAAAGAATATTGGCGTGAAATAAAGAAAAAATTGATGAACAAAAAACAACTGAATGAAAAATGGATTGAAAAGGGGGATGATGAAAAAGAAATGAATTGTTGTTGAAAAAAATGAAATTGTGAAAATTTGGGATGGAAAAATATTTTTGTTGGAAATGGATTGAAAATTTGGAAAATGTGAAAATGGAAAAAATGAAGATTTTGAATTTTGAATGGGAAAATATTTGCAAAAAGGCGATTTGGATGCTGATGATGATGATTGGAAAAGCTTGGGGTTGGGTGGGTGGGTGGGGAAATGATGCCTGTGCTCCTCGGCTGACCCCCTTGGTTGATGCCTTTGGATGGATGATTGATGATGAAGCTGGTCACAGCGAAAAATGCGTTAGCAAAACATAGCTTTAGCCCCATAAGCATTATAGGCAAAGGGATTAGAGCAAAGCAAACGCACACATTGAGGACGTTAACTGGAAGTATTTTTTGTTGCAAAGTTATTGAAAGTTTGAAAGTTTGAGGGAGGATTGAGGCAATTTCGGTTGTGTTTTTTTGTTTTGGTTTTTTTTGTTTTGGTTTGTAGTTTTTGTAGTTTGTTTGTAGTGTTTATGGTGTGGGTTTTTGGTAGTGTTGTAGTGTTGGAGGGCAAGTTGTGCTCCGAGCCGAATTGCCCGAAGAATAGAAATTAGTACGAAAACTGTGAATCGAGTAGAGTCTACCAGCCCCACGGAAGCTGGGGGAGCCAAAAAAAGAAAAGAAGGTGTGTTTACCAAAAAAAGAAAGGTTGACTCACTTGTTGAGGTTGTTGAAAGAGGGGGGATGGGGGGGCAGATGGGAGACCAAAGAAGGTGGATTTTGACTCCACTGTTTTGAAAGACGCGCCGTATCCCAACGTGGTCTGTCTGTGGGCTGGTGGTCTACCTTATTCCGCCATTTAAATCCCGGGAGGGTCCCCAAAGCTCGGGACCAGGAAGAGCAATAATCAAAAAGGTCCGGGGGATGAGGGAGAGGGCGGGGAGGGGGGGGGATCCGTTTTGTTGGCGTTTTGCAGGATGTGCCGGTTTTGTCCCGCGTATATCAATCACACACCAGGAGAGCACGGTTGGTTTTTTTTTGCAGTTTTTTTTGTGTTGTGCAGGTTGCAGTTTTTATTTTATTTGCATTGCACAGTTATACTTTTTAACTTAACTTCCGATTTTATTTATTTTGGGGTGTGCGCACCCATCCCCAACACCAATTGGGGGAGAAATCTCATATTTCACCGGTCAACTCCTTTCGTTTCTGTCTGGTACGGAGTTTAGGATTCCGTCCACGGTTGTTGAGCTGTGTTGTGAGGGGGAAAGTCCACGGGAAATATTTACCTTATGAATCACGTTCACATTTACAAAAACGTTATTACTGGGCCTCTGATGAATTCTGTTAGACCTTATGACAGGGGGAGATGCAATAAAGTTCTTATCGTTTAAAATGGAGCTAACTTTTGCCACAACCAATCAGAGTTGGCTTTCACATGTTAATAACATCTGATGGTTGGGGCGCAAAAAGAATAGCACCATTTTAGAACCGATAAGTTATTAGAACTTTAGTATTTAGGAAATACACCTGCTAGTTCACTATTCAGGGGGATTTACGATTAGCATTTTTGTCATGTTTATATATGGTTTTATAACTGTGTTATATGTATTTTAGCTGGGCAAGCTTTAGCTTTTATTGTATTGTGGGTTAGTATTGGGATAGATATAAATGTTTCTCCATTTTTATTATTTACCCCCCCAGTTTCTGTTTTTATATTTTATTTGTTTGACGGTTCCCAACCAGAGCAGGAGTGATATTTCGTTTGGTTACCTTTTTGAGTGGGCACTCCAATTGTGGGGTAGACACTCGGGTTATTCGAGGAGGGGGGAGGACTAGGATAGAATGTACCTGCCACGTTTGGTTTAGTGTTGAGCCTTTACACGTTTTCTGGTGTGTGAAAATATGCCAAAAGGGGGATATTATGCCAATATGACAAATTTCTGCCAAATTATGCATTATGGTTTTAATTTAATAAATTAGGTGATTGGTGCCAATTGTACCCAAAAAAAGTCGTTGTCTGTGGTATTAATATTAAGGTTAAAAAAGAAGAAGTAATTGTTCCTGGGATTAATTGTGTATTGCTCAGGTCTTCATTTCCCCCAGCGTGGTTTCTAAGAAATGGACCAAATGTGGGTTTTTCCAAACAAAGTTGGTTTAAATAAAAGCCTTGCTATATTAACATTACAGTGCACACGTGGACACTCTAAATGCCAGTGGTGGAGTTGGGGTTTAGGTCCCACTATCACGCAGCACAAAAAAAAAGTATCCGCACAGAATGCATTCACAACGACCAGAGGGAGCCTAGGGGGAAACGTCCTCTAGCATTGATTCATTCAAAATCAGAAGCTTTTGATTCAGAACGCAAAAACGTGCTTCACCAATTCGCAAAGTGGGAACTAGGCCATGAATCCAATAGCTGTGAATATCTGCATCTGATGCTTCTTCCTGTATGAAGGAAATAATTGGCTGGTTAAAGACAGATAGTCACTTTGCCACATGAAATTGATGAAATGACAGTGTTACCATAGTTTAAAAGCCCTTCAATTTACCGAAAAACTCTGTAATATATGGCAAAGGGTGTCAAGAACGACGTGGCTGCCAATAACTGTTTTATATAAATGTACGTTTATTTCTTACGATGAGGATACAATGGATTTTTTTTTTTTCAAAACTATTTTTTATTAAGAGTAGAGATGAGGGTATACAGAGTAGAAGAAGGGAAAAAATACAAAGGGGGATGGGAATTAAGTGCAAGACAGTTATATGGATATGATCAGTAGGCAAGGGAGGAAAGGGAAACCAGTCACAACAGTTCTTGCGTGGTAACTCATTGTATGTTCCATGATGACAGTTGATAAAACAAATAGGTTCATAGTAGAGAGTATTGAGCTTCAAATGATGTCTGGATCCTAAAAAAGATACTTATTGGTTCCACATCTCTAAAACTTTCAATTATTCTTTTATTATTACCTCTAATTAATGGCCGCAACTAGGTTGCGGGGTTAACATCATATTCTAACTGAAGGGCGGATGTCCACCCCAAAATTTAATCTTTAGAATATTGTGGTAGGGCATGCTCCCCAGCCCCAACCAGCATTTAATATAATTTTAAGAAAGGCCACCGATTACTTCCTGACTCCTCTGCTCCTCACGACGCAGTGTTTCGGCCCTCTGCTTGATGAATTGCAAGAGGGGCGGGACCGGCAGCCGCGGTCCATGATTGGCTGAGAGAGGCAGCCCAATCACGGGTCGGGCTGGCTGCCAGGAGTTTTAAAACGCGGAGGAGAGAGGGAAGGTGAAGGTAAAGATTGCTGGACGTTCTACAATTATATTTAAGTGGTTGGGGGCTGGGGGAGAAGGCCTCACCGCCATTACCCAAAGGTTTAATGTTAGGGGAGGGAGAGGGAGGGGAGGGGAGGGGGGGGTGAGGGCTGCAATGGAGCATGCACTCAACCTGAGCGGGTGAGGAAGTGCTGCAGGAAAACCATGAGTCACACACGCGTCACTACACAAGCAGTTTTCCTTGGGACTTTGGAGGGGCACAGCAGGGAACCAATTTTGGCGAGGAATGTAAGGTAGGATTGTTTAAAATCCTTTGATGGGGCCCGTAAGGGGTTACATTTAGTTTGGGGGTTGTGGACATGCCCTTGAACTAGTTCCCTTAAATTGTGAGCTTCATATAATATAACAGTGTCACCCACTGTTTCAGTGGGCCAGGGGGTGGGGGAGGAGGGTCATAAATCAGCATGTTTGAGACGAGGTGATGGGAAGGGGGGAAAGGTTAGCGCGTGGGAGCTGACTGTGGTGGATATATTCATGGATTACATGTCAAGAGGATGGAGGTCTATGGTCCAAATGTTGGTTCTGTGACCATGTGTACATGGAAAGCGTTGTGGAGATCTGAAGTGTTTTAATAGATAGTGTTGGAGGATTCGGAGTCAATGAAAAACTCTCCCAAGACGAAAAGTGTGAAAAATGATGGGTCAGGACTGTGTTTTCCCTTATATAGTGTTGCTTCCACCGCATCCATTGAGGACTAGAAAGGAAGGTTTAGTTTTGACATAGTTTTAGACAGATGGTTGAGTGGGTGTATCCATTGAGCGTGGTGTGGAGCCTAGTTGTTCAGAGCCAATAGGAGGCTCGAATATATAGAGGAGTAATTTTTTGCTCTGGTTTGTGTGGGAGGTTCTATACAAGTTGGCAATCCACATATTGCCAGAGTGGTCTGTTAGAGGGACATGAGTTGAATAGGGTGTTGGTGAGAATGTGCCATTATATCTGTTGTATTCAAATTAGATCAAACTTGGACTGAAATGAGTTTCTGAAGACGAGTTTCGCTAGTCATTTCCCTGGGTTTCTCAATTCAGAATGAACTTGTACAAAGAATCTGTGGCAATATGTTTACCCTGGAAAATCCCAATTAGCATATCACAGCCAGGGGTCAAGGGTGTGAGTTAATGAGGGCTAAGAGGGTGTTTAGGAAAACGGGGCCCAGAGTAAGGTGGTAAAACAGCATTCGTACATGGCCAGACAGTTGGTGTCGAAACCGCCCCACCTCTATTTAGGTTGGTTTCTTATTATCAACATAATGCGCCCTTAACAACCCTTCTGAACCAGTCAATTCCTAGCCAATATGTTTACATTACAATGTCTTCAAAGGTAGGCGCTTTATCCATTAAGATTGTATGTAAACATGTGGATGAAGGGAAACGTGGATGGTTTCAAGAGAGGCTGGGTCTAAGGGGGCCCATTTATGTGAAAATAAGAAGAAACCAAAGCCTAAATAGAGGTGGGGGGTCGGACCACCAAAACTGTACAAGCTGTTTTAAAACACCTTTACCTTGGCGTCCTGAACACCTCTTAGGCCACGTATATAATACACCGTACAACACACCTGCTGTGATATTGAAAATTGGGATTTTCCGGGTACCATAATGGCCAAGATCTGTGTAAAAGTCAATTTTCTTTTTGGCTTTGGAGAAGGAATAGGGGTTGTCTTGTGGATTCGTATTACTAGTTCTCGCATTGTTTTTATCCTCCTCGTTCCAATTCTATGGAATATTGTGTGGGCCTTACCTCCGGGAATCTGGTGGTTGGGGAGATGGTAGACCATAGTGAGTGGGATTGTTTCCGGCCCAATCAATGGAACCCGCTTTGTTCATGACTTCAGGCCTGAATAGCAGAGGGTTGTCCATACTCTCTACCGGCAAATCCATAAAACCGGTGTTGTAGCATGAAGGACAGGAAACTCGGTGAACCACAGAGGGTTGGGTTCTAAACGGTGACGAGTATAGTCGAGAGGCGTGCAAGCCAATCCTACTATTCTGAGATGGGAGGCATATTTTATAGTTCGATGTTGGGAACATTGATCCTCCTTGTGTGTTTTGGGAGTTGTTGAGGTGTTTAAAAGTTGAATGTGAGGGTTTGTTATGCACATGTATTTGCAGAAAATTGTGTTGATGGTGTTCATTGTCTTCGGGATAGAAATAGTGGTTAGGGTTGTAGTAGGTGTTAGGGAATAAGATCATTTGATAATGTTATAGAATGTCCGGAAGAATAAGGGGAAGTTCTCCCATGCTGTCAGTGGTTTGTTATTTGGGTTATAAGAGTGGAGGAATGTTTTTCGAGTATAGCGAGTACTAGTTGTCTGGGAAGTCGGGATCCCAAAATTCATTATGGGCGGTGGTAGCCCAGGTTGATGGGGGCAAATTGTTTGACCAGTTTGAGGGGTCACTGTTCCAAAAGAGTGGCTTGGTATTGTTGTAGGTTAAAGGGGTTATGTTCCCACCAAAATATACTTTTTTATGTTCTTTATATAATAGCACCACCTCAAACGCCAAAATGTCAATTTTTTCAATGCTTTGCTTGCCTGATATTTAAGAGAATATATCAGGATGCACTCCCTCCACTTCTCTTTAGATGACCCGAGTCCCCCCCCAAAAGCTAGGAGAAAAAAAAAAATTCTTTGCCTGGCGCTGTGTGGTGGTCTGTTGTGTGGTCTCTCTCTCTTTTGGGGCTGGCTGCGTGCAACATGTGATCACGGATTCTTCAGACACATTAACTTTAACAGCGTGATTGGGTTAGAGGGGAAAAGAGGGAAGGATCAGGGGGTTAGGACATTTACTGGATGCAGTACTCTAGGTTATCACTGGGTGGGGGGGGGGTGGGATGTAAACAGACATGCTTCAACAACAATTTGAAAGAACAGAGGCAAGGTAATTTAACCTGTCTGTCATCTCTTATGGCCATGTGCGGGATTAAGCCAGCTACAAAGAGGTCGTGTAAATTTGAACCAGGGAACCGATTTCTATGCTGTAAGGTTTGTTTGTGGAGCACTTATTTGGGCAGAATAATATAAAAAGTGTTAAGTATCTTGGGGGCTGGTGGACTCCTTAATTTGCATCCGAGTAATCTCCAAAGGGTGTTTAAAATCATTCATTTATGGCTGGTATGGGATTGTAGGGTTGGATATGAATAGGGAATAGTCGATGCTATGCATGAAAGTTTTAGATTTTCCTGTGCCGATTTGTGCACTGTAAAATGTTGTTGTTTGATATGGTTCTAAAGTAGTGGTCTATACTCAGAGTAAACAGTAAGGGGGGGGAAAGGGGCTATCCCGGTCTCGTCCCTGCTATGGGTTGGACATGTAGTGAGTGTGGTGTAGTTTAGGAAATAGAGAGGTGTTGGTTTTGTATGGAGGGAATTTAAATTAATCTGATAAAAATTGGGTCCAAGTGCGTTTTGGGTAAGGATTTATGTAAGAATTCCAGGAGACCCGGGTTCAGACTCAGCAAAGATCTCCCGGGAGCGGGGGGTATGGTGGAGTTTGGTTGCAGTGATATAGCAGCTTATAGCTGTGGCGGATTAGTTGGTGTGGTGTTTCTGCTTTGGTGAATTCTAGTTTTGAGTCTGTAATTAAGGTCCGGCATGAGGGGCTAAGTCTATTGCTATTATTTTTTGTAGGAATTTTTAATTCTTGGTTGATATGATATCGGCTTGTTAATGTAAGATTGGCGGACTAACATGGGTGCTTGGTTTGGTTACAATAGTAGAATGGTTTGGGAAAGTCGTTTGAAGGAGTTTTGAATGTGAAAGTCTGTTGAGTGATGTTATTGTATAGGTCTTGTGAGGGTTGAGAGATGGTGGGGTTTAAGTAGTTTATAATATTTGCTTGAAAAGCCGTCGACCAGGGGTTTGGGTGTGTGTAGGATTTGATGACCCTGGAGATCTTCATGTTGGGTTCGTTGGGCGGTGAGGGATTTCTCGTGTGTTCTATTGTAACGTGGGGGAGGAGCAGGTATCAGAAACTGAATCGGTACTTTGGGCGAAATTGTATGGGGTATATAGGGATTCAAGTGTTGTTAGGAATATGTGTGTTGTGGGTGGGGTGTTATGATTGCTTGTGTTAGGTTAAGATATTGTAAGATGGAGCAGCGGGGCGAGTTCGGCTTTGGTCAGTCTAGCTAGTAATTTGCATGTTCTATTGCCCCATCTGTGGTCTATTATTCTTCTTGCGTTCATCGAACAGCGTGCTTGTCCCAGCAGGTATGTGTCTAGGAAGTTTTTTGGCGATTAGTAGTGTTCTTGTTATTTGGGGGGTCATGATATTGGCTGGCACGCTCCGAAAGCCCGTGGTCATTGAGAGAACTTTCCTGTGAGATTTTTTTCTTTGTGGAGAAATATCAAAGTGGTTATTTTTTAAAAATCCGTGTGTTTACACAGAGTAAATAAATAATGATGGCATTACTAAAGGGTGATACTGGTATTTAAAAACTATGCTTTTCTATAAGTGACTCTAAAATTCCCACTTGACTCAGTCTTATTCCATGTATATAGCGGTTCTAAAACAATCACTATATGAATAGTGCAGGGGTGCCCAACACTGAGCCATGCTTGTCCGAAAACTGAAAAGTCCGTGTATGTTAGTAGTATGGTGTCACTGCACATAAATGCAATACTATAAGTAGTGACTTTGTCCTGACTAGTCTGTGATTACTTATATATTGATAGTGATAGTGATAGTCCAGAAACAGACAAGGAGTGATCAAGGATGAAAACTGGGAAGGGTAGTAACCACTGGTCGTGCTATATAGAAGCCCTGCCCACCAACGGGTCGTGTTGCGGGATGTAAATTAATCACAGCGGTGGGCCATCACATGATCTTGTGCTTTTATACAACGTTACAACAATCAGACAACATGATTATACAATTCATGCAGCACCAGACTCACCACACACATTATAGTCTTATCTGTACAATCAGTAAAAGAAACGTCAAGCAGTACATGGGCACCTTACTGCAGATGTTTCCCTTGAACCAGGGACTAATTAAATTCTTCTATTTTTCCCAAAATAGTATAAATTACTAATCTATACATAGTATAATATGTATAATATGAATAGGTACATTTCCAGTCTGTGTCTGAGAAGATAAATCCCGTAGCCACTAGTAGGGAACTCTCAGTTTATAAGTTTAAATCGCCATTTTAATATTTGTGGGGGATGATGGGATATCAAAAGTGTTTTCAAGCAGTAAATAGGGATCGCCACATAAGAGGTGCAATCTGATCGCACGCTAGTGTTGGTCAATAGGTTCGGCTGTCCCTACAAGGTGCGCTGCATGCACATCTGTCATTACCCATTATGTGTGAATAACATGCTTTGCCTGACTTATAGCAAACATAGTCAGACACATTGGTGCTAGTCGCACGCATTACGTGCAATGCGAGCACGGGGGACCCAGTGATCAGAGCATGATGCTGGTATTATCCTGTGTTTCCCTGCCTGATTTCAAAGGCTATGTCCGTTGATGAAAGGGAATTTTACACTAAAGGTGACCACCCCCATTTCATTTACTTACCTCCCCATAGAAGACCCTGAAGTTACTACTGACCTGGTTCCTCCCCACCTGGGGCCATGAGATGGTTTCAAGCAAGCACTGCAGCCATGAGGCGCTTGTGCCGGGTTGCTGAGAAAGGACTCTGCATAGTCAGAAACCATAGCATGGTCGCCAACTGTGTAAAGGAGAACTAAACCAATTTTTTTTACTTCGAATCTGAAACAACCCCCTAAAAAACACATAAAAGCGATCAAAATCACCCCACTTCAGTATTAAGTAAGAAATGTGAAACCTGTAAGACTGGAGGAAGGTATCTGTGTGTATGTTGCAAGTGTGCAGGACCAGCATCTCCTGTACCTCAAGTCACCATGCTTCCTTGCTTATTGTCCTGTAAAAGGATTGGCTAGAGATCATTTAAATGGGTGTGGACCAATCGTAACAATGTTCTGCCATAGCTAGACTGAGCTGGCATGTGCAGAAACACAATGGTCGTTTGACCCAAACTGTCTAGATATAGAATGCGTGAGTAAAGCACCAACCATATTATGTTATTTAGGTAAATTTCCCAGCCCGTATCCAAAATGGAGTAAGACACGATATCACTGTGTTATATATTCAAGGGGGTTCTCCTTTGTGTCAGTGTTGTCTCGGTGGCTTAGTTGACCACGAACACTTGTGGTTTGCAGTGGAATTACTGTCGTTGGAGTCCTTTCTTCGGTTTTATGTATGGTGCAAGTATAACTGTTAGGTTGGAACAGTAAGAAGGGGCAGGCCCAAGATCTATTGCTGGGTACTTGTGCAACAATCTGAAACTGGTACTGAGCGCTCCTGGTCGTAGCATGACAGTATTGGCTGTGCCAAATTTGAACCATTTGAACCACTTTAAAGGCCTTGTTAGTGATTGTTTCCTCATTTTGTGATCAGTATACTAACTGTAAAGCTGGAATGTGTAACAGAGCATGGCGTGACACCAGCGCCCAACCCAAGCCTGTCATTTTAACCGACCGCACTGATGTACCGAAACCAGAAACCATTAAAAAAATAAACGAAAACTGGTAACTATTTTGAACAAGGCAATTACACGTGGGCTTCAAACACCCAATTGATATTCTCCCGCCATAGTTCATGGAGGAAATAACCAAAATATGTTGGTGCTGTTGGCTTGTAAACAAATCCTGGGTGATTATTCCACGCACGGTTCAAAGCCGAAAAATATGCACCAAAAGTCGTACCTAGCACTATTGTTATAGTGGCACAACGTGGATTAACATACAACAGGAGCATAGAGCCTTTTATGGTTTTATTATTTTTCCACCAGAATAAATAAGGACATTGCGATTGGTCAACCGCACACACATTACATTTGACAGTTATTGGCCTTCATGAACCATTGTACAGTCATGCATAGGTACCCAGGGATATTTGGTTCCAACAATGGTAAATTTCCCATTTCAGATATTCAGGTTTGGGTTTTACAAACATGAAGGGTTGGTTATTCAAGAAACAGTTCTTAAATCGTTTAAAATGTGCTAATTTTATTCAACAATAGACTGATTTAACATTGAAAGCAACATCGATTGGCCGGGGCAAAATTAGCACCATTTTTAACATTAAGATCTTTATTGATAACCCTGTTAGATCTATGTAGATTCATCAGAGTCAGTTCACAAGGACAGAATGTGTACTATTCGGTATTAATTTTCCAGATTTGGGTTACTAAGAAACATGGTGTTTTGTTTAGTAATAATATTATACCCTTAAATAAACACAAGTAACTAAATAAATATCATTGAGGTATAAGTGTACCAGTTCAACCGTTAATGGCGGGTGCAGGGCGCTTATAAAGACTGTGCAGGTAATTAGCAAGGCGCATTGATTTAAACTGCTAACTTTCCACCAACTCTACTGAGCGTATGTAGTTCAGTGCACCACATTTAAGGGGACTAGACCCAAAAAACTTTGCATAGCGATTAGTACCTCAACCCAATGGGTAGGTAAACCAAAGGAGGTCGGATCCTGATCCCAGCTCCCTAAGTGCAGATAAGGAGGGAGAAACCTGCCATGGAAGAGGGGGCCAGGGGAAAGGGGACTCAAAGAGGAATAATAGGGTTGATTCATAAAAAGTTTCTTATCATTAAACAATGTATTGTTGAAAAATGGGCTAATTTTGCCACCAATCAGCTGTTAGATTTCAAACCGGAAGCTAAAACATCCGATTGGTTGGGGCAAACTAGCGACCATTTTTAATGAGAAAAAACTTCATTTTTAAATCTCCCCTGAATGTTCTTCAAGGGAAGTTGGGGGGTAAGTATTGTGGTTCGGGGAGAGAGATGTCCTTTTTAATAAGCCTGATGATGAAAACTTGTGCCAGAAATCAGACAGTGGGGTTTCCATGGATTTTTACAGAATTCTGCGGCTGTGTGGAAGACAGACAGGGAAGGAAACTCCCGTAGCTGGCAGAGAGTTGGATGCCTGGATAGGTACTAATACGACACTTGTGTAACACTTCCTTATTTATCCTCGAGTAAAGGAGAACTAAACCCCATTTTTAATATATCTATACTCTAATAATACACATTTCTGCTCGAGGTGCAAGTATGGAGTTTGCTGTACGGAAGGCTGAATGGTTGAGCGTTGGAGAACTTTCATCTCGTCAGTGTAAATGGTAGTGATTGCACGAGCACCAACAGCATGCTCTTTTAAAAAAAAGTCAGGTTGTCTGGGAAAGGAGGAGTCGGTTAAGAGACGGGGGGGGATCAATGAACTGAGCAAAACCAAGTACTGTATTGAGACTGCATCAACACAACACAGTCATAGTATTGCTACTTCCATGGATTTATATGTAATATAGCATTAAGATAAGGTTAAAGTAATTGTTCAGTTAATACCCTTTAACACACAGCAGTCAAAATGGTGGGCCAAATCATACACAAACAACTCCAGGCTGGAGGGTGGTACAACTTATGATGTCAGCTTAGGAACCCAGTTCACTCATTGAAGCGGGCAGCTGTCCAACTTTGGTGATGATTTGAATGTCGTGATGTGACCGTACTACGCCTACCATTTTGTAGTATTTTTCTCTCTCCTTTACACTGTATGCAACGTGATCGGAAATTGACCATATAATGGACACTGCTTCCAAAATCTATTATGTAGTGAGTGGGGGCAGGATGTTGGATCCAACATATCTAAAACCTATGTGCTTTTTCTGGGAGAGAGAAACCAGGGTGTTTTCCACCAATTTAATCATAATCTAATATATCCTAATCTATCTAATCATCACATTAGAGCTCAAGTGAAAAAGTAGAAATTTTCAACACGTTTACAACAACCCCTTAATAGTTACTAAGCACCCAGTAAAAGTGGGAAGCCAAATAGCAGGTCTTGATCTCCCATTATCCGTCCATCTCGGAGTACAGATTGGTAGATCCATTGATGGAGAGTTCAGTTGTACACATTTCCCAGATTGTGATCTTCCACTGTCAACGGGATTCTCTGTCCCTGGTATGTGATTCAACTGAACGGCATGTCTGTTTAGTTTCCTGCTCTGCGTTCCTCTTTCAGTAGATCTTAAATTAAAATAATAAAGTAAAATATCTGCCACAGTTAATTTCCCCCCTTAATATTTTATGTCATAAGGCCTTTAACATATGCCCATGACCCTGTGAGTGGTTGTGCTCACCAGACCAGCTCACACACAAGATCACAGATGGCACATCTCCCACAGGACGCCACTATACATACACGCATCAAAAGACAAGCGTCAAAGATGCCACTCCACATGGACGCGCTCAAAGACAAAGCTCACAGATGACACTCCACAGACGCACACTCCAACAGTACAGCTGCTCAAAGACAAGCTAGCAGATGCACACTCCACAGATCGCGCCACACCGACAAGCTCACAGATGCACCACTCCACAGACGCTCAGTCCACATAGCAACCAGTCAGACGCAACTCCACAGACGTGAGCTCACAGAATAGCATCGCAGACGCACACTCCATAACTTAAATCTGACAGAAAATCTGCGAGTCTAGGTATCTTATGGCAGTTAAATCCATGCTTCTCTGGAGTAACAGAAAATTTCTTTCTTTGAACGGTTAAGTTTGTAAAGTAAAGATGCCCTCCTGACAGTACAAGCAGTACCTGGCCAAGACCGATCAAAAAGCAATCAATTTCGGAGGAACGCCTTTCCAGTTGCGCTATCCGACATACCATTACGGATGGTCCATTCATTACCAGTCACCTTTGCAATGATGTATGTTTGAAAAGAAGGATCCGGAAAAGGGGGATCCTTCCAAAATTGATTATATGTCTTGGATCGGTCTGGCCAGGTAGCAGAGACGTTCGTTCGATATGCCGGAACCGCTTCTCCCGATCTTCAATGCGACCGACATCTGCAATTGTGTGATCGTCGGTAGGTAAATAATATCGGGGATAGGTATGGCCACCTTAAGTTGTGTCACCAATCAGACATGTTCTAACGCAAAAAGAGCAGCAAAAACGCTAACAGTTTTAATTGGTTGCATTGCGATAGTGTGTTTAAATAATAAGAGCACAATGCACTAAATTTGAGCATACAGATGCGCGCTTCTTGACTGTGATTGATCATGAACCAAATGGGAATTACAGGAACTATTCCACATTCATAGTTTCCATGATACACATACTGACCCTTGGTTGTAAGAAAGTGAAGCAAGTATCTGTTTATTAGAGGATAACATCTAAGGAGTCTTTCTCATCAGCCTTGTAATGCTGCCATTCACTACAATCGTACATCTGGAAATCCGAGACTGATCATATTGTTTTTAAAATATCAATTGGAATGATGAGTCGTAAACATAACAGCCGGGAAACGGGCAGGTCAAACGGCTACCTTACAAACGCCATACATTCATCTCAGGTCAAAGGGGAATTGATGCACGTTAGTGTATTTGGAACACTGTCTCCATGGTTCTTTAGTCAATCAGTTCATGTTCGTGAGATAGGCCAAGCCAAGCGGATAATATTTTGATAGATATTTCACAATTACCAGACATTTTTGGTTAAAATATAAGATGCTGTGTGTGCCCTTCTAACCTGCGACAAACCAATCAGTTATAGAATCGCAGTCTGAAAGTGGACCGTTAGGGGGTACACATGTTAGAAGATTTAGGCAGTTTGTATAACAAATATTCTTAACCGTGTGCGGGCGGGGCGCGTCCAAGCCGTTTCATCGGATCACATGAACGGGTGCTTGGGCCCCTATATGGTTTATTATACGACCTTTCTCTAGGGGCAAAACGATGGGCACCGGCAAAGCTTTTTGGAGAGTGAGCCACTTGCCGTGGATTGAGGGCTGCTAGTAGCGAAACGATAGGTTCGGGAAAATCATTCCACGTGTGTATCCAGCTTTTGTGCTGGTTTAGGACACAGCTGAAATTTTCATCCCAACGACCATTCGTGGGCCATAGTAAGCACTAGGGGAAGGAATCCTGCTATAGTCGCCATGTGTGCATGCAATACTGTCACTGTGCATGCAATACTGTCACTGTGCATACAATACTGTCACTGTGCATGCAATACTGTCACTGTGCATGCAATACTGTCACTGTGCATGCAATACTGTCACTGTGCATACAATACTGTCACTGTGCATGCAATGTGCATGCAATACTGTCACTGTGCATGCAATACTGTCACTGTGCATACAATACTGTCACTGGTACTGTGTCTTACCAGCTATACAGACTGCGTACTGTGTCTACCAGCTATACAGACTGATACTGTGTTACCCAAGCTATACAGACTGTACTGTGTCTACCCAGCTATACCGACTGGTACTGTGTTACCAGCTATCAGATTGTTACCGTGTCTACCCAGTCTATACAGATTAGTACTGTGTGTACCCAGCTATACAGATTGTTACTGTGTCTACCCAGCTATACAGATTGGTACTGTGTGTACTCAGTTACAGATGTTACTGTGTGAATCCAGCTATACAGATAGTTACCGGTGTGTTACAGCTATACTGCATACTGTCACTGGGATACAATACTGTCAATGGCTATGCATACTGTCACTGTGCGGAAATGCATGTAAGCCATACTGTCACTGTACATCCATACTGTCACTGTACATGCAATACGTCACTGTGCATGCAATACTGTCACTGTTTACATACAAATATGTCACTGTACATGCAATACTGTCACTGTGCATTCAATAGGCCACTGATTGCAATACTGTCACTGTGCATGCAATCTCACTGTGCATGCAATACTGTCACTGATGCAACTGCATGTGCATGCAATACTGCACTGTGCATCAATACTGTACATGTGCATACATACTGTCACTGTGCATACTACTGTCACTGTGCATCACAATACTGTCACTGTGCATGCAATGCAATACTACTGTCCACTGTGCATGCAATACTGTCACTGGATGCAAACTGTCATGTGCATACATATGTCACTGTGCATACAATACTGTCAATGTGCATACAATACTGTCACGTGCGCAATACGTGATGTCATGTAATACTTGTCACTATGCAACAATACTGTCACTGTACAGTTAATACTGTCACTGTGCATTACAATACTGTCATGTGCATACAATACTGTCACTGTGCATGCAATACTGTCACTGTGCATGCAATACTGTCACTATGCCTACAATACTGTCACTGTACATGTAATACTGGCACGGCATACAATACTGTCATGTGCATGCAATACTCACTGTGCATGCATACTGTACTGTGCATGCAATACTGTCACTGTGCATGCAATTACTGTCACGTTGTGCATGCAATATGTCAATGTGCATGGCAATTACTGTCACTGTGCATACATACTGTCACTGTGCATGCAATACTGTCACTGTGCATGCAATACTGTCATGTGCATGCAATATGTCACTGTGCATGCAATACTGTCAGTGCATGCAATAACTGTCACTGTCAGCATGCATGCATGCAATACTGTCACTGTGCATTACAATACGTCACTTGCATGCAATACTGTCACTGTGCATGCAATACTGTCACTGTGCATGCATACTGTCACTGTGCATGCAATACTGTCACTGTGCATGCATACTGTCACTGTGCATACAATACTGTCACTGTGCATGCAAAACTGTCACTGTACATGAAACGTCACTGTACATGTAAATACTGTCACTGTGCATGCAATACTGTCACTGTGCATGCAATAATGTAACTGTGCATGCAATACTGTCAATGTGCAGCTACTGTACTGTAATGCAATTACTGTCACTGTACATTACAATACTGTCACTGTGCATGCAAACTGTCAACTGTGTGCATACAATACTGTCACTGTGCATACATACTGTCATGTGCAACAAGACTGTCACTGTGCATACAATACTGTCACTGTGCATACAATACTGTCACTGTGACATGCATACTGTCACTGTGCATACAATACTGTCACTGTACATGTAATACTGTCACTGGCATACCATACTGTCAGTGCATGCAATACTGTCACTGTACATACAACTGTCACGTACATACTGTAACTGTACATACAATACTGTCACTGTGCATGCAATACTGTCACTGTGCATACAATACTGTCACTTGACATGTAATAATGTCACTGTGCATGCAAACTGTCACTGTGCATGCAAATACTGTCACTGTACATAACAATACTGTCACTGTACATGCAATACTGTCACTGACATACATACTGTCACTGTGCATGCAATACTGTCACGTAATACAATATGTCACTGTGCATGCAATACTGTCACTGTGCATTACAATAATGTCAATGTGCATACAATACTGTCACTGTGCATGCAATACTGTCATGTACATACAATACTGTCACTGTGCATACAATACTGTCACTGTGCATACAAACTGTCACTGTGCATGCAATACTGTCACTGTGCATACAATACTGTCACTGTACATGTAATACTGTCACTTTTACAACAATACTGTCATATGTGCATTACATACTGTCACTTGGCATGCAATACTGTCACTGTACATGTAATACTGTCACTGTGCATGCAATACTGTCACTGTGCATCAATACTGTCACTGTGCATGCAATACTGTCAATGTGCATACATACTGTCACTGTACATGTAATACTGTCACTGTACATACAATACTGTCACGTGCATACAATACTGTCACGTGCATGCAATACTGTCATGACATGTATACTGTCACTGGCATGCAATACTGCATGTACAAACTGTCACTGTGCATGCAATACTGTCACTGTGCATACAATACTGTCACTGTACATGTAATACTGTCACTGTTACATACAATACTGTCACTGTGCATACAATACTGTCACTGTGCATGCAATACTGTCACTGTACATGTATTGTCACTGTGCATTGCAATACTGTCACTGTGCATGCAATACTGTCACTGTACATTACAATACTGTCACTGTACATACAATACTGTCACTGTGCATATCAATACTGTCACTGTGCATGCAATACTGTCACTGTGCATGCAATACTGTCACTGGCATGCAATACTGGCACTGTGCATGCAATCGTCACTGTACATGTAATCTGTCACTGTGCATGCAATACTGTCACTGTGCATGCAATACTGTCACTGTACAACAATACTGTCACTGTGCATACAATACTGTCACTGTGCATGCAATACTGTCACTGTGCATACAATCACTCACTGTGCATGCAATAATGTCACTGTGCATGCAATACTGTCACGTGCATGCAATACTGTCACTGTGCATGCATACTGTCACGTAGCAATAGTCACTGTGCATACAATACTGTCACGTGCATACAAATAATGTCACTACTGCAAACTCAAGTGCATACAATACATCACTGTACATGTAATACTGTCACTGTGCATACAATACTGTCACGGTCATACAATACTTTACATGTATAAGGTGAACGTTTTATGTCACCAAGGAGATACTTACAAGTCCACTGCCCGGGGCCTGCACACATAGAAAATCTTCATTGCAGAAAGGACCAACAGAGAAAGAAATAACCAAATCCATGAAATGATGAACTGAAACAAGGAGACAAATAGAAAGGGACTGAAGACCTGGATATAAAATGATGAGTTACTTGATAGGGATTTCTAAAGGGTTAAAACTGCCCCATTGGACAATCCCAGAGAATGAAAATCTGCTTAGCGACCCTTTCATTACATATAAATGGGAATTATAGTGTGTGAAATTCTCCTGGTAAATTGCATCAAACACCCCAACTCCTCTGACATAAACTAAGGTGGCCATACACATGCAATCCCACAGCAGATCACATTGTTATCTTGATCACATTGGGATCTGTCGGCACGCTGCTGTGGGAACAGACACAACGAACCCAACCAATCCTCATACACGGTGTGGGGATCGTGGCCGTGCGGCCATTCACAGTACGATCAAACAATGGAAATTTTCTTTCATTCCCGATCGATCGGAGTGCTGACTACAGTCATTCACGGCACTCCTATTGGCCGGGAAAAGCCCCTACACACTAACGATAATAGGTAAATCCCGTAGTTCCCTGGTGGGATTTACCATTATCGTTCATATGTATGGCCACCTTAATCCTGGGTGTCCCATAGTTGTGCTGTCCATCTGAAAATGGCTCCTCTATGTTCGGAACTGTCCATGCAAAGACGTGCACTGGCCATTGGCCAATTGGGAACGTCCCAGACTATGAAAGGGGAGGGGCCTAAACTGTCACAATTAGATGGACTTTTCTAGCCCAGTATGTGACATCTAGCGCAGCCCCAAGGGAAAGGACATGGCAGTTTAGGCGCTTACACCCTGTGTACTCAGGAGAAGGGGGTGGTTTTAGGGCAGTGTAATTGCAAATCAATTGTCTTTCTAACATGTTAACATTTACTTTCTATACCAGTTTTCCCTTTAAAATGCTTGTTCCTTACCAAACCAAGATACAATTACAGCCCAGATTCCATTGAGGATTCTCACAACTTTATCCATTGTTGGAATTGATTAAGAGCGTTGAGAACGTAAGGGGGGAAAGGTTAATATTTGTTTCTCGGCTATAATGCCATGTAATGTGATATTCCCAGCCTTCCTGTAAGGGGTTAGGCCTCATATACTATAACTCTTTAATTTGTATTATTAACAAAATTTGTGGGGAAACAATAATCACCTGTTTTAATATAGATGTTTATTATCAGGTCTTTCTTCTTCTTGGCAGAGAACAAATCCAGGTGCAGGATTTTTTCTAATATCAGATGGAGCAGGAAGTTAAAGGTCACCAGTAAGAGAGTCCCAATCCGATGATTGCGATGCAGTGGTCAGCAATCTCCTGATTGGTTATGGGGAAAAGGAGACATCCCATTGGTTACCATTTACAGAGGTAATGTTAAACGTATCCTATGAAAACTAAAAATCTTAGCTACATCACAATAATATATCTGACCACCACTAGGGGTGTAAGCACTAGTGCACTGGATGCCAAATCTAGTGCAATGATAGAGACCATTATGGTTTGCCCTTGACCCAGCGCCTGGGTGATTCAGTTGCTCAGTAGAGATTTGAGCATCTTTGACCCATCCAACAGCCAATCAGTAGAAATTACTGTTAGGAAGATTCCAAGGATGTGGTGCATCCTGGGAAGAAGAAGGACCGTTGGAACCTGAAATGTCAGCTCACTAATGTCAACAGCAGGGAATAATAGCAAGGGGAATAAATTCAAATGATTTTTCAAAATGGAATACGTAGAATAACTAGGTATGCCTTACACAAACTAAGAATTTAAAAATAATTATATTTCCCACTGAACTTCCCTTTAAATATCTGGTTACATGTAATAAAACTGGTGAAAATAGCATTGCGTTGCAGGCAGATAACTGGCAAGCCCCCAGTTTATTATTTTACAGGTGGACTTGCCTTAATGGCCAACATTACATTTATAAAGTACTTGGCAGTTTACCTGGTTTCTGTACATTGACTGGGTTAGAGAATTTCAAGCTCACTGGATTCCATTGTCTACATGAATATCTGCCCCAGAGCTGAGGTTAGTACATCGATAGTAAGGATAGTGGAATTTCCCATAAAGGTGATATTTCCCAGAATTCCATCTCCGTCTTTAACAAACGACCTATTCAGACCACTTTGACCTTGACACACCAGGACAACTTGACACTCCCTTGTCCGAGCTGAATCCAGAGAATGGGCGGGTTTACGGGTTCTGTAAGGGTAACGGACAATGTTAACTCTGTTCAGAAAGGCTTCAGTCCCACGTGTGCATTAGGCCACGTTCTGTCATATCATCAATATGGCAGAGAGAAGAACAATTATAAATCATGGTTTACCATGGTAGATAATATCAGTGGAATAAAACATTCTATTATCTCCACCCATTATAGAGACAGGCTGCTGGGATGTAGCTTTTTATTAGATTGTTTTTTATATATTTCATTCTCATTAGCAGTCTGTTAATATAAATAATCCTTTATTCCTTCTATACCTTCCTCTCAATCTACTTAAATATTGCACCCAACCTCTATCTGCCCCTCTGCATCCCAACATTTTGCTGGAGCAGGCCGGAGTGGACATTAGAGATGACCTAAAACTTACCAGCTTTGTTACATTTCAGATTTATGGATCTTGGGGAAAATCCGAAAATGGAATGTACTTTCAGGACTCTGTAGGACATTTTTAGGATTATCGAACGTTTCAGGTTTTTTCAAGGATTATCAAAAAATATCCTTGAACGTTCGAAACCATCGAAAATGTCCTCTGAAGTCCCGAAATCCAAACAATTTGGACGGAAGATTCAGATTTTGGAACCGAGGGATTCCGTGTTGGATCCCTGACCAGTCTATCCAACCCCTGCTCATCATGGGAAGTCTGGTTACTTCCATGATGGTCTAAGCCCTACCCATTCCAGCCGTAAATCAGGGCAGTTGGAACTAATGCATTGTGTCTGTGGCATGATATCAGTTTGCATTAAGCAATGATTGTGTTATGGGAACCTACCATGACATGGAGGATAATCTTAGCTTGCAGATTGACCATTCACCAAGTGTTCATATTCTCCAGTGTCTCTCTCTATCATTCTCGTAGAAGGGATCCATTGATGTTGATGTCAACACGGGGTCTGTAGTGGTTGTGAAGAGATATCTCCATGATACTGAGCCACCCAGTCCGGGACCGCACCAGGTTTCTTAGCTCCCCAGTCATCTCCAGATTTCTCAAACTCCACTCAGGAAATAACACAGAGTTCCCCGTTTCCCATAGAGCTCAAAATGTGGGGCACCACTGTGTCTGAAAGATCATGTAGAGAATGTCAGCTCCTGGACAACACATTCCCTACTTGGTAGCCGGATTGATTAACTGGTTGATAAATAAACCTGTTATAGACCTGCACATAGAACATTCCCTGAAATACAACATCCACACACTGTGGTCTCCCCAGGCTTCTTTTTTTAATTTAAACTCTTTAAAGGGTATGTACACTGTTTAAACTACACTACAAACGGTGCAAACCAGACACAAGAAGATGTTAGAGAAGTGTACATGCCCTTTAAGGGCACACGTCTCTAAGTGATTCTGTTACCCCCCACCAAGCCTTCATTTAAAATAAACAAAGAACATGCTTTAAAATGGCAAAATAGGGGAGTCCTTCATTTTATTAATGCAAATGAAGTAAATTCTTCCACCATTGACTGATTGATGATCCCTCTAAGCACTTTAGCCCCTGTTCATTGATTAGGCGTAACCAATTGGCTGCCAGCCATTTACGGTTCTTTGCAAAAAAAAATTTAGACATAGAACCACATGACACTTTTGTAAGTTATGTAACCAGGAGATGTGCTTCAGGGGTTTATTTAACCACAGTTGCCCTTTCAATACCACATGGCAATACTGTTACCATGCCCTCTTCTGTTCTCCCCCTTTTCCCATGCCCCGGACGCCATATTTGGCAGGTTGGGATCTTGCAGTTAAAAGCTTTATAAAGGGGCTTATGTAACAAGAGCTACAAACTGTAACCCCCTGTGTGGGTTTATAGAAGAGAAGGGTGAGTGCGTACAGGATTGTAGATGAGCAATGGTAAAGTCTGGTAAGAAGGAGATAAGGCCTGCTGACTCCATCACTGGCAAATGCACATCTAAATAATAATAATATTTTAAGGCAAGGTTAACATGAACTCTAAACGTAGTTCTTTTGGTGAGCAGAGCTGTTGAAGGGCTAGGCCACACTAGCGATCTTTAATAGAGTGTAATTCGCGGGAAGTCTAAAACATTGTGATTTCAGATACGTAGCTTTTTCGCACATCTGTTTCCGTTTTTGTAACATGTGATCACCATTTTTTTGCGCAGTTGTCGCGTTATCAGAATGCCAAATTGGGGAATGGCAAATGTGCAAAATGGGCACAAGTGGGTATGGGATCCAGTGCATTGCTGGATGGCCTCAGCCTAAAGCTGGCCATACACTAGGCAGACATAGTAGTAGATTAGACATTTGCTATAGCCGTCAGTATCGGGGTTTTTCGGTACGTGTGTGACCTTGGTTTTCCGAACAAGCGCACGCCTGCCAAAAGTTCAGGTTGGCCTAACGCTCGTTCAGAAAACAGGGAAAATTTCCCTCGGCGCAGCAAACTCCCTATAGAGGAGTCAGCCGCAGCCAAGGGAAAACACACAGTCCTAGCGTTCTCCCTGTGCTGTTCATAGAGAGAATGCTCGGGACTGGGTGTATGCAGATCCTGTCTGTTCATTTCAGAAATCTGTGGTGTACCCAGCTTATAGACCGCATTTACAAGCAGCAGTTCTTATCTTCAGATAATCCCATCCTGCCCATTCATTTTGTGATCTCACATTGATAAAAGAATGGGTTTCGTTGTCCACAGATACACATCTAATCTATCTATATTTAAAGCTAGCCATACACAGGCAGATGTTCTTCCAATGGGATTTCCAGTCGAGTGCAACGAACACAGTGTGCAGCTTCCATATCTGTGACAGTCTGGGCAGGACTTTGAAGGGAACCCAGAGCAGAGCAATGAAGGGGGGTCTCAGAGAAAGACACAGACTGGCAGCTCCCACCACACCCCCTCCACACCCCTGAAATACGGTAACATGAGATTAACCTGTGCTTTCTGTTTCTGAAATACAATTCCTATAGAATCCTTGACAGGTGTGGGGAAATGTAGTCCTAATTTGCTGCAAGGCTTTAAATATTCCTCCCTCCTGGTTCCTTAACTAGAATCCACCCTTATAACCCTATGGGGGATATTGGGTGTCTTGGGGACTTACCTGCATGGACTGGGTCCCCTATGAGCATTAACACACTAACGAGAGCACAGAGAGCAGCATCACCCAACCACCATTCAGCGACATCCCAATCAATGGAATGGAATGGAAAAACTAGTAGAGTTGTGCCACAAGACATGTGGTGTGGTGACTATGGATCACGGGATTTCCATACATGGTAACTCAGGTCTGGGATTCTACCAGCATTTCATTTCAACCATCTTATTGTAATGATGCAATATACTAGCAACCCATTATAGTCAAACAGACATTTCCACCCACATAAAGCAACTCACACTGTAATGGACAGACCACGTGCACCAATCCTGGGCCTTTAAACCTGTCCTGAGACCTTTAAATATCCAAGTTCAATGCAAAATGCATGAAATAGTATTTCTGCAATGTATGAACTGCCCTGGCAGAAAGAGGTTAAACAGAGTTGAGTGGGTAACATGTGACCGTCACACCCAATCCCTGCCTCCTCTGCTATTGGGTTCATTTCAACTTACTCGTGCTTGCAGATTGTCAGATCAGGGTTGTAACTACCAGGGGAGCCTATGACAGATCAGCCTCCGTGGATGAAGCACGGATAGGGGCCCCATCATAGTTTTGCTGGGGGGCCCAGTGATTCCTAGTTACGTCATTGTGTCAGGCTCAGTTCTGCTCAATACTAATTTGATCTCATTGTAGAAAGCAGTACTAGTGATCACTGGCTATAAAGACTTTCAATTAATATCCCGGGGTTAATTGGTTGGTTTTTAGAATATTAGCTTTTTAGGAGACTCACCTCCTTTTTTTTTGTAATAACATAAACTTAAAGGGGAACTGTGATCTCCGTGTCAGTGCCCTCCACATCGAGTAGGGGTCCTGCCCTCCGCTATCGAGTAGCGGTCATGCCCTCCGCTATCGAGTAGGGGTATGCCTCCACTATCAAGCAGGGGTAATGCCTCGCTATCGAGTAGGGGTCCGTTCATGTCAATGGTTATTCTACTAAAGGTTTGGTGGGAGCCCCGCCACGTAGAGTGGATGGGGCGTCTGACCGTGGGGGGAGGACGCACCTTTTTCAGGAAGCCTTCCGTGTCCTCCCCCTGCTGGTCCTGGCTTCTCGCGAGGTCTCGCGAGAGGACGCGGTGCGGCGTGACGTCATTACGCTGCGCCGCATCATATATAAGGCGGAGCACGAGGTCACCGGCGCCATTTTCACTAGCGCCGGTGACCGGATAGGAGCTCATCCCTCCCTCCTCTTTTTTTTGTTGTTAGTGTTTAAAGTTTAAAGTTCACAATAGCAATTGGTATCTACCTCCCCTGGTCTACCAACGGATCGAGGCAGCACGGGAGAGACCACAAGTCCCGGGAGGACCGGCACTCCGCACAACAGAAACAGTCACGACGTCTCAGCTAAACAGTAAAAATGGAAGGGACGAGTCTTCAACCCGGTGCAAAATTGAATCCTTTATTGTGTCACATGGCCAACATATGTGAGGAAAAAACCACAACAGGTTTTAAAGTTTAAAGTTGTTGGAGTCACAGCTGGCGTGTACACCCTTGCTGGATATGGATGGAGCCGTTACATGCCCTTGGGAGACAGAGGTGGCATTCAAAGCTGAGTTCTACGGCTATGATGGTTAACAACAAGGAGGTTGTACAGTGGTTAAGCAAGGGTGTACAGTGGTGAAAATATGCAAAAAAGGCGATGCCTGATGAAGCTGGTCACAGCGAAATGCGTTAGCAACATTGAGGACGTACTGGAAGTATTTTTTGTTGAAAGTTTGAGCAATTTCGTGTAGTGTGGAGGGCAAGTGTGCCCGAATAGATACGAAAACTGCTGACGAGAGAGTCTACCCGCCACGCGAGCTGGGAGCCAAAAGAAGGTGACTCACTGTTGAAAGACGCCTACAACGTGGCTGGTCTACCTATCCGCATTTAAAATCACGGGCGGTCCAAAGCTACGGACCAGGAGCACTAAAGTCCGGGGGGATCGTTTGCAGGAGGGTGTCGCCTATCAATCACCACCAGGAGCACGGTTGCAGTATACTTTTAACTTAACTTCCAGATTCTATGTTGGTGGCGCACCCAATGGGAATCTAATTCCAGCATCCTTTCGTTCTGACTGTGAGTTTAGGATTCCGTCCGGTGTGAGAAGTCCACGGAATTACTTTGATCCAAGTACTTTTACAAACGCTATATGGGCCTGAATCTGTAGACTTATACAGGGAATTCAATAAAAGTTCTTACGTTTAAAATGGAGCTACTTTTGCACCAACCAATCAGATGTTAGCTTTCAAATGTTAAATAACATCTGATTGGTTGGGGCAAAAATTAGCACCATTTAACGATAAGAACTTATTGAATAACGCTGTAGTTCACTATTCAGGGGGATTTACGATTTAGCTTTGTAATGTTTTATATAGGTTATAATTGATATGTATTTTAGCTGGCCAGCTTTTATTGTATTGTGGGTTATTGTGGATAAATGTTGTCTCTTTTTATTATTTACAGTGTTTTTATATTTTTACGGTTCACCAGCAGAGTATTATTTCGTTGGTTACATTTTTGAGTGGCACTCCAATTTGGGGTACCACTCGGTTATCGAGGAGGGAGGGGACTCAGAAGTACCTGCACGGTTTAGTGTGCCTTTACACGTTTTCTGGTGAAAATATGCAAAAGGGGGCATATTATGCAAATATGCAAATTTCTGCAAATTAGCAATTAGTTATTTAATAAATTAGCTGTGGCCCAATTGTTTACCCAAAAAAGTCGTTTTGTCTGTGTCTTAATTAAGGTAAAAGGTAGTAATGTTCATGGGATAATGTTGTATGGCTCTATGGGTTCTTCATTTTTCCCTCCGCGGTCTAAGAAATTGGACAAATGTGGTTTCCAAACAAGTTGGGTTAAATAAAAGCCTGCATATTACATTAAAGTGCACACTGGACACCTCTAACTGCAGTCTGTGAGTGGGTTAGGTCCCACTATCACGCACAAAAAGTCGCGCACGATGCATTCCAACAACGAACCAGAGGCATGTGGGAACACTCCTCTAGCATTGTATTTACAATTCAAAACAGAAGCTTGATCAGAACGCAAAACGTGCTCCAATTCGCACAAGTGGGAAACAGCCCTGATTCCATAGCTTGTGACATCATCTGCATCCTATGCTTTTCCTGTATGAAGACATAATGCTGGTAAAGACAGATAGTCCTTGCACAGAAAATCTGATGAAGACAGTTACATTTAAACCCTTACAATTTACCGAACTCTTGATAAATATTGGCAAAGGGTGTCAAGAATCGACGTGGTCTGCAATAAAACTGTTATATAAATGTACGTTATTCTTAGATGAGATACAAGTGGTATTTTTTTTTTTTCAAAAAATATTTTTATATAAGAGTAGAGATGGGGTTTACAGAGTAAAGAAGGGAAAAAAAGGGGGAATTAAGGCATACATTATATGGATATGATCAGTAGAAAAAGAGGAAACCAGTACAAACAAGTTCTTGGTGGCTACTCATGTATGTTCCCTGATGACAGTTGATAAACAAATTGTTCATGTAGAGAGGATTGAGCTTAAAATATTGTCTGGATCCTAAAAGATATTTATTGGTCCACATCTCTAAACTTTCAATTATTCTTTTATTATTTACCTAATTAACTTGCCGCAACTAGGTTGCGGGTTACATCATATCTTAACTTAAAGGGCATGTCCACCCCAAAATTTAACTTTAGTATGTGGTAGGGCATGCTCCCCCAGCCCAACCGCATTAATATAATTTTTAGAAAGTCCCCGATTACTTATACCTGCCCTCTCTCCTCCGCCGCAGTGTTCCGGCCCTCTGCTTGCATGGAATTGCAAGCAGGGGGCGGGACCGGCAGCCGCGTCCATGATTGGCTGAGAGGCAGCCAATCACCGGTCGCGGCTGCCAGGAGTTCTAAACAGGGAGGAGAGAGGGGAAGGTAAGTAAAGATTGCTGGACTTCTAACAATATATTAATGTGGTTGGGGCTGGGGAGAGATGCCCTACCGGCATACCCAAAGGGTTTAATGTTAGGGGGGGAGAGGGGGAGAGGGAGGGGGGGGGAGGGCTGCATGAGCAGTGCCTCAACCTTGACGAGGTTGAGGAAGTCTCAGGCAAAACATGAGTCACACACTGTCCTACACAGCAGTTTCCTGGACTTTGGGGGGCACCAGCAGGGGAACAATTTTGAGCAGGAATGTAAGGTAAGGATTGTGTTTTAAACATTGATGTGGCCAGTAAGGGGTTACATTTTAGTTTTGGGGGGTGGACATGCCCTTAATATTCCCTAAATGATATTATATATAATAACAGTTGGCACCACGTTTAGTGGCCAGGGGGTGGGTGGGGGGTATAATCAGATGTTTGGAGGGTGATGGAGAAGGGGGGAGTAGCGCGTGGGCTGACTTGTTGTTATATTCATGATACATGATAAAGAGACTGGAGGATTATGGCTCAAAGTTTGTTCTGTGTACCAAGTTGTTACATGGAAGCAGTTGTGGATATTTTGTTTAATGTGTGTGGTAGAGGTGGAGTCAATGAAACTCTCCCGGAGTGTGAAAAATTGTCTGACTGTTGTTCCTTATCTAGTGTTGCTTCCACCCAATCCATTAGGAATAGAAAGGATAGTTTAGTTTTGATAGTTTTAGAGATGGTTGGGTGGGTGTTATCACTGTTGGAGTATGGTTTTCCTAGCTGCAGCTGATATATTGAGGAGTAATTTTTTTGCTCCTAGTGTGATGTGGGAGGGTTTTATACAGTTGCATATCCACATATTGCCCAGAGTGGTTGTTAGAGGGACATAGTTGACTAGGTGTTGTGTAGAGAATGTTGCACTTATATCTGTTGTATTCAATTAGATCAACTGGACTTGAAATGTAGTTCTGAAGAACGTTTCGCTAGTCATCCGACTGGCTTTCTCAATTCAGAATGACTTGTACCAGAATCTGTGGCAAATATGTACCTGGAAAATCCAATTAGCATATCACGCCAGGTGTTAAGGGTGTGATTAAATAGTGGCAAGAGGTGTTATAGAACGCCCAGAGTAAGGTGTTAAAACATTGTACATGGCAGACAGTTGGTGTCGAACCGCCCCACCTCTATTTAGGCTGTGGTTCTTATTATCACATAAATGGCCTCTTAACACTCTCTTGAACCAGTCACATTCCTTCGCCAATTGTTTACATTACAATCTTCAAAGGTAGGTCTCTTATCCTTAAGATTGTAATGTAAACATATTGGTGAAGGAAAGTGACTGGTTCAAGAGAGGTGTCAAGGAGGCCATTTATGTGAAAATAAAGAAACCAAGCCTAAATAGAGGGGGGGGGGTTCGACACCCACTGTACAATGCTGTTTTAACACCTGTACTCTGGGGTTCCTATAACACCTCTTAGCCACTATCTAATCACACCCTAACACCGGGCTGTGATATGCTAATTGGGATTTTCCAGGGTACATAATTGCCACAGATTCTTGTAAAGTCTTCTTTTTGCTTGCGAGAGGATAGGGGTTGTCTGGTATTCGTATTTACTAGTTCTCGCATTGTTTTTATCCCCTTCATCTTCCATCTATGGATATTGTGTGGGCCTTCCCTCCTGGGATCTGGGTGTGGGTGGTGAATGGTAGCCATAGTGAGTGGGATGGGATTGTTTCAGGCCCATCAATGGACCCGCTTTGTTCCATGCCTTCCAGCCTGACATTAGCAGAGGGGTTGTCCCTATCTCCTCCGGCAAATCCATAAAAACGAGTGTGTAGCACTGAAGAAGGGATGGTGACCACAGAGTTGTTGGTCTAAATCGTGTTGCGAGTATAGTTCGAGGAGGCGTGCAGCCAATCCCTGACTATTTGAGATGGGAGGCCATATTTTATAGTTCGATGTTTGGGAACACTGATACCTCCTTGTGTTTTGGGAGTGTGAGAGTGTTAAAGTTGATTTGTGAGGGTGGTATGCCATTGTATTTGCAGAAAATTGTGTAGTGTTTATGTCTTTCCGGGATAGAAATAGTGGTAGGGTTGTAGTAGGTTTAGGGAAAAGATCATTTTATATGTTGAATGTCCTGTGAAGGATAAGGGAATTCTCCCATGCTGTCAGTGTGTTTTGTATTGGGTTATAAGTGGAGGATGTTTTTGCGAGTATAGCGAGTCTAGTTGTCTGGGAAGTCGGACTCCCAATATATTATGGCTGTGTTAGCCCATGTGAAGGGAAATGTTTGACAGTTTGAGGGTTCACCTGTTCCCAAAGAAGTGCTTCGGATTTGTTTGTAGTTAAAGGGTTATGTCCACCAAAATAAACTTTTATTGTTATTTATATAATAGCACCAACCTCAAACGCCATGTTATTTTTCTCAAAATCATTTGCTTTGCCTGATATTAATGAATATAATCAGGCTGCACTTCCTCCACTTCCTCTTTAGATGACCCCGAGCGCAGCTTAGGAGAAAAAAAAAAAAATTCTGCACTGTGGTGTGTGTGTGTGGTGCTCTCTCTCTCTCTCTGGGCTGGCTGGCTGCAACTGTTGATCCTGGATTTCTCAGTACACATAACTTACAGCTGTGATGGTTAAGAGGAAAAGAGGGAGGGATCCAGGGGGGTCGGACCATTACTGATGCAGCTTCTCTGTTCTCACTGTGGATGTTAACAGACCTGCTCAACAACATGAAAAAGAACAGAGGCAAGGTAAGTTAACCTGGTCGTTCATCTCTGTATTGGTCCATGCTGCAGGATTAAGCCAGCTCAAAGGTTCGTGTAACTTTTGAACCACGGCGACCGATATTTACATGCTGTAAAGTTTTGGAGAGCACTTATTGGGCCAAATAAAATAAAAAGTTAGTTGGGGGCTTGGACATGCCCTTTAATTTGCCTTCCCGATAATCTCCCAAAGTGTGTTAAATCATTCATTATGGCTGGTATGGATTGTAAGGGTTTGGATATGAATAGGAGAATATCGTCTGCGATGCTGAAAGTTTTAGATTTTCCTGCCTATTTTGTGCCTGTAAATGTTTGTTGTTTGATATGGTTTAAGTAGTGGGTCTATACTAAGATATTAAACAGTAAGGGGGAAAGTGGGATCCCTGTCTCGTCCCTCTATGGGTTTGGACTGATGTGAGTTGTGTAGTTTAGGAATAGAGAGGGTGTGGTATTTTTATGGAGGAATGTAATTAACTGATAAAATTGGGGTCCAAAGTGGTGTGGAAGGATTTTATGTAGAATCCACGGAGAACCCGGCGTCTAGACTCAGCAAGATCTCGCGAGCGGGTCTGGTGGAGTTGGCTGATTATAGCAGCTTATAGCTGTGCGGATAGCTTGGTGGTGTTTTGCTTTGGTGAATCCTAGTTTTGAGTCTGTAATTAAGCCCGGCATGATGTGCTAAGTCTATTTGCTATTATTTTGTTAGAATTTTATAATCTTGGTTTGATAGTGATATCGGCCTGTAAGATTGGACTAACATGGGTCTTGTTTGTTTCAATAGTAGAATGGTTTGGGAGTCTGTTGAAGTTTTGAAGTGAATGTCTTGGTTGAGTAGTTATTGTATAGGTCTGTGAGGGTTAGAGAGTAGTGGGGTTAAAGTTTATTATTTGCCTGAAAGCCGTCCGGACCCAGGGTTTTGTGTGTTGGTGTAGGATTTGATGACCCTGGAGATTTCCGTTGGGTTATTGGGCGGCTGGAGTGATTCTCGTTGTTCTATTGTAAGTGGGGGAGGTGGCATGGCTCTAGAAATGAATCGGTACTTTTGGCCGAGATTGTATGTGGTGTATATAGGGATCAAAGTGTTGTAGGAATATTGGTAGTTCGGGGTGGGTGGTTATGATTTGTTTTTGTGTTAGTGTTAAGTATTGTAAGATGGAGCAGCGGGAGCGTTGCGGCTTGGTCAGTCTAGCTAGTAATTTGCCTGTTTCTATTGCCCCATTGTGGTATTTATTTTTCTTTGGTCTACTGACAGCGTTGCTTGTCCCAGCAGGTATGTGTTATAATGTTTTGTCGATAGTAGTGTTTTTGTTTATTTCTGTGGGGTCATTGAATATTGGCTGCACGCCTCCGAAGCCCGTGGTCCAATTGAGAGAAACTTTCCTGTGAATTTTTCTTGTGTTGAGACATATCAAGTGGTATTTTTAACAATCAGTGTTTTACACACGTATAAAATAATGATGGCATACTAAAGGAGTGATACTGGTATTTAAAACTATGCTTTCTCTTAATGTGGACTCTAAATTCCACTTGATGATTCTTATTCCATGTATATAGCGGTCTAAACAAACCTATATGAATTAGTGCAGGGGTGCCCAACCTGGCCATGCTTGTCCGAAACTTGAAAAGTCCGTGTATGTTAGTGTATGTGTGTCTGCAATAAATGCAATACTATAAGTAGTGCTTTGGTCCTTGACTAGTCCGTGAATAACTTTATATGATGATATGATATGGATATGTCCAGAAAAAGACATAGGAGGTATCAAGATGAAAACTGGGGAAGGGTAGTAACCACTGGTTGTGTTATATAAGAAAGCCCTGACCACCACGGGTCGTGTGGGGATGTAAATAAATCACACGCGAGTGGGCATCACTGATCTTGGCTTTTATACAACGTACAACAATCAGACAACCTGATTACAATGTGCAGCACCAGACTCAACCACACACATTATAGTCTTATCTGTACAATCAGTAAAAAGAAAGTCAAGCATGTACATGTGGCACCTTTAACTGCAGATGTTTCCCTTTGAACCCAGACTAATAATCTTCTATTTTCCCCAAAATAGTTAAAATACTATATTACTAACTATATGTATACTATGATAATATTATATGAGATAATGATAATTTCCATTGTCTTGTTCTGAGAAAGAAAATCCCGTATCCACTATGTGGAAAACTCTCAGTCTTATAAGTTTAAATCGCATTTTAATTATTTGTGTGTGATGGGATATCAAGGTTTCAAGCAGTAAGGGATCAGCCACCACAGAGCGTGAATCTGATTCGCACGCTAGTGGGCTAAATAGGGTGGCTACCACAAGGTGCGCTGCAATGCACATGTCATTACCATTTATGTGTGAATAACATGCTCTGCTATAGCACAACATAAGAGTACACCAATTGTGCTGCGCCACGCATACAGTGCAAGCGAGCATCGGGGACCAGTGCTGATAGAGCATGAGCGTGGTAAGTCTCTGTGTTCCCTGCCTGATTAAGGGCCATGTCCTGCATTTAAATGGAATTTTACCTAAAGGTGCACCACCCCCATTTTCATTTACTACCTTCCCCAATAGAGCCCTGAAGTACTTACTAGACATGGTTCCCCTCCCCACCTGGGTGCCATGAGTGGTTTTCAAGCAAGCACTGCAGCCATGAGGCGCTGCTGGTGGTTTGCTTGAGAAAGGACTCTGCATAGTCCGAAACATAGCATGCGCCAATTAAAGGAGAACTAAAACCAATTTTTTATACTTCGAATCTGAAACAACCCCCCTAAAAACACCAATAAGCTATAAAATCCCACTTCAGTATTAAAGTAAATGTAAACCTGTTAAGAACTGGATGAAGTATGTGTTGTGTATGTGCAGTGTCAGGCCACACCTCCTGACCTCAGTCACATGCTTCCTTGTGTATCGGTCCTGTAAAAGGATTGGTAGAGATTATTAATGGGTGTGACCAACTGTAACAAGTTTCTGCCATAGCTAAGGACTGAGGCATGTGCAGAACACAATGGTCGTTGACCAAACAATTCTGATACTAGAATGCTGTGAAGTAAAGCACAAAACCATATGTTATTTAGTTAAATTTCCCAGCTCCCGTATCAAAATGAGAGGTAAGACACAGATCACTGTGTTATATATCAAGGGGGTCTCCCTTCTGGTTCAGTGTTGTCTGTGGTTTAGTTGAACCTTAACACTTTGTGGTTTGCAGTGAATACTGTCGTTGAGTCTCCTTCTTCGTTTATGTATGGTGAAGTATAACTGTTGGTTGACAGTAAGAAGGTGCAGGCCCAAGAATCTATCTGGGTTACTGTGTGCAAACACATTAAAACTGGTACTGAGCGCTTCCTGGTCGTAGCTGACAGCTAGTGCTGTGCCATTTAACCCATTTGAAACACTTTAAGGCTGTTAGTGATGTTTTCCTTCATTTTGTGATCATTATAAACTGTAATAGCTGGAATGTGTAACAGAGACTGGCGCTGAGCACCAGCCCCAACCAGCCTGTTCATTTTAACAGACCCGCCCTGATGTCCGAAAACAGAAACCATTAAAAAAAAAAACGAAACTGTGTAACTATTTTGAACAAGGCTAATTACAACGTGGGCTTCAAACACCCAATTATATTCTCCCGCCATATCATGGGAGGAAATAACCAAAATATGTTGGTTGCTGTAAAAATCCTGGGTGATATTCCAGCCTGTTCAAACCAAATATTGCACCAAAAACCGTCTGTACCTAGCCTAGTGTTATAGTTGGGCCACCAGTGGGGTAACTACAACAAGGAGACATAGAAGCCTTTTCTGGTTTTTATTTATCTTTCCACCAGAATAAATAAGGACATTCTGGATTGTCAACCGCACACACATTACATTTGACAGTTATTGGCCTTCATGCACCATTGTACAGTCATGCATGTGTTGTACCCAGGGATATTTTGGTCCAACCAATGGAAATCCCAATTTCAGTATATTCAGGTTTGGGTTTACTAAACATGAAGGGTTGGTTATTCAATAAAAGTTCTATCGTTTAAAATGGTGCTAATTTTATGTCAACCAATCAGATCTATTTTAACATTGAAAGCTAACATCTGATTGGCGGGGCAAAATTAGCACCATTTTTAACAAAAGATCTTTATTGAATAAACCCTGTTAGTATCTATGTAGGATTCATTCAGAGTCAGTTCACAATGACAGAAATGTACTATTCGGGTATATTCAGATTTGGGTTTACTAAACATGGTGTTTGGTTAGTAATAATTATACCCTAAATAAACACAAGTAATAAATAATATATCCATGAGGTATAAGGTACCAGATCAACGTTAAGTGGCGGATGCCGCTTTATAAATGTGCAGTAATTAGCAAGGCCTGCATGATTTTAAACTGCTAACTTCCACCAACTCTACTGAGGTATGTAGTTCAGTGCCACACATTTAAGGGACTAGGACCCAAAAACTTTTGGCATAGATAGTACCTAACCCAATGTGGTAGGTAACCCAAGGAGGTCAGGTTCCTACTCCCAGCTCCCTGATTGCAGATTAAGGAGGAGAACCTGGCCATGGTGGAGGCCCAGAGGGGATCAAGGGAAATCAGGGTTATTCATTAAAAGTTCTTATCATTAAAAAAAATGTATTGTGAAAAATGGGGTAATTTGCCCAACCAATCAGATGTTAGATTCAAACGGAAGCTAACATCCGATGGTTGTGGGCAAAATAGCACCATTTTTAATGAGAAAAAACTTTCATATAAATCTCCCGAATGTCTCTAAGGAAGTTGGGGGGTAGTATGTATGTGGTCTCGGGAGAGAGTATGTCCTTGAATAAGCCTATGATGAAAACTTGTGCACAGAAATAGACAGTGGGGTTTCATGGTTTTACAGACTCTGCGGCTGTGTGGAAGACAGACAGGGAAACTCCCGAGCTGCGAGAGTTGGGATGCCTGGAGGCTACTATACCGTTTTTAACACTTTCCTTATTTACCCTCATAAAGGAGGAACTAACCCAATTTTTAATATTCTTAATCTATAATACACACTCATGCCGAGTGCAAGTAATGGAGTTGGCTGTGACTGGAAGAGAATGTGAGCAGTGGAGGAATTTCATCTCTCAGTGTAATTTATGGTAGTGATGTGCGAAGCATGCTCTTTAAAAAAAAGAGTTCAGGTTCTGAGGAAGGAGGAGCGGGTAAGAGACGGAGGGGGGTCATGAACCTGAGCAAAAAAACAAGTACTGTATGAAGACTGCATCAACACCACACACCTCATAGTAATGCTACTTACATGTATTAATGTAATTATAGATTAAGATAAGTAAAAGTAATTTTTTCAGCTATAAATACCCTTTAACACACAGCAGCTCAAAATGGTGGGCCACATAATAAACACAAATCAAGGCTGGAGGGGTGGGTTACATACTTATGAATGTCAGCTTAGGACACCAAGTTCCACTCATTGAAGCAGGGCAGCTTCAACTGGTGATGATTTGAACTGTGTGACCATTACTACTGCATCCATTTTAGATTTTTCTTCTCTGACACTGTTTATGCAAACTTGATCGTAAATGTGACCATATAATGACCACTGACTTCCCAAATCTATTTATGTAGTGATTGGGGGAGATGTTTTTATCCAACATATCTACAACCCTATGTGCTGTTTCTGGAGAGAGAGAAAAGCCAGGGTGTTCCACACTTCTAATCATTAATCTTAATAATCTAAATCTATATCATCCATATAGAGCCAAATGTGAAAAAGTAGAATTTCAAAACACGGTACAACAACCTACTCTTCCATCAGTACTCAGCACCCAGAAATGGGACTCCAATAGTAAGGTCTTTGATCTCCATTATCCGTTCATCTCTGGATAAGATTGGTAGATCATGCTGGAGATTTCGGTTGTACCATTTCCCAGATTGGGATCTTCCAATGTCAATGGGATTCTCTGTTCCATGGGATGGATTTCAAGCGCGAACGGGAATTGTCTGTAGTTGCCTCTCTGGTTTCCTTTTTCAGATAGAAAGAAATCTAAATTAAACTAATTAAAGTAATATAGCTTACACAGTTAAATTTCCCCTCATTAATATTTCTGTTCATAATGCCTTTAAATCTGCCATGCCCCTGTGGGGTGTGCTCACAGACCAGCTCACACACAAGCTCACAGAGCACATCCACAGCGCACAACTATACATACACGCTCAAAGACAAGTCTCACAGATGCACACTCCACATACGCGCTCACAGACAAAGCTCAAGATGCACACTCCAAAGACGCACACTCCACATACGCGCTACAGACAAGCTCACAGAGGGCACACTCCACAGACGCGAACACAGACAATCTCACAGATTGCCCACTCCACAGACGCTCCGTCAAATACGCACTCACAGACGCAAACTCCACAGACGAAGCTCACAGAAGAGCTCGCAGAGCACATCCATAAACTTAAAATTGACAGAAATCTGCGTCTAGGGTTATTTATGGCAGTAGTAACTCCACGCTTCTCTGTAGTAACAGAACTTTTCTCTTTGAACGTTAAGTTGAAAGTTAAAGATGCCCATGACATTACAAGCTACCTGGCAGACCGATTCCACAAAATGCAATCAATTCGGAAGGGGAACCCGCCTTTCAGTTGCGCCCGACATACCATTACGAGGTTCCCTTCATTACCATTCACTTTTTGCAATGGGTGTATGTTTTGCAAAGAAGAGCGGGAAAGGTGGATCCTCCAAAATTGATTATTATATGTCTTGGATCGGTCTGCCAGGTAAGCAGCGTCGTTCGATCCTGCCGGAACCGCCTCCCGGATCTCAATGCGACCGAAATGCAATGTGTGATCGCTCGGTAGGGTAAATAAATAATATCGGGGATAGGTATGGCCACCTTAAGTTGTGTCACCAATCAGACATTTTCTAACTGCAAAAGAGCAGTTAAAACGCTACATTAATGGTTGCTGCAGATAGGTTTATAAAATAATAAGAGCACACTGCTAAATGACTACAGATGGCCGCTATCGTACTGTATGCATCCTGAACAAATGGAATTACCAGGAAACTATTCAACATTGCGCTAGGTTCCATGATTACACATACGACCTTGGTGTAAGAAAGGACGACAAAGTATTGTTTATTAGATAACATTATAAGGAGTCTTTATCCTCAGCCTTTGTAATGCTGGCAATCATACAAATCTTACTTGGAAAATCCAGCCTGATCATATTGTAATATCAATTGGACGGATGGTCCCGTAAACAGATCCAGCGGGAAACGTAGCGGTCAAAACGGCTACATTAACAAACAAAATTCATCTCAGGTCAAATGGGGAATTGGTCACGTTAGTGTATTGGAAAACTGTCTGCCATGGTATTTTAGTCAATCAGTCATGTTCGCTGCGATGGCCAATGTCCAAAGCGATAATATTTTGATTAGATATTCCCACATCAGCACAATTTGGTTAAGATATCAGCTGCGGTGTTGCCCTTTCTAACCTGCCAACAAACAATCAGTTATTAGATCAAGCAGTCTGGAAATTGGACCGTTTAGTGGGTACACATGGTTAGACCTTTAGTGCCGTGTATCGGAAATATCTTACCGGTTGGGGGGGAGGGCGCGTCCAAGCCCGTTCATCGGAGCACATGAACGGGTGATTGGGCCATTGGTATATTACGACCGTTCTCTACGGGGCCACACGATGGGCCACAGGCAAACTTTTGGCCGTGGCCACTTGTCCCTGAGTGATGCTTGCCTAGTAGCAAACGATAGGTCGGGGAAAATCATTTCCCCGTGTGTATCCAGCTTTGTGCTGGTGGGACACAGCTGAAATTTTCATTCCCAACGGACCATTCGGCACTAGTAAGCACTCCGGGAGGAATCACTTGCATAGTCGCCATGGCTGACAGTTCGCTGCCCCCATGCGGCAGATAGGAGGGAGAGCACGGTTACAAGTGATGTTCCATCAGCATACATGCCAACAGTCCGGATTTAAAGGGAACAGTCCCAATTTAAGAAAGTAGTCCCGCCTATTAAAGAGTCCGGGGATGTCCCGGTATCAGAGTATGCTGTCAAGCACACAGTGCAGCCTCGTCACCAGGGTGCAGTGGTCTGGAGTGAGCAATTTATAAAGTAAAGTGGGATCATTAACAGAGGACATGTCATGTGACACAGTGCCGGTCTTCTATGCTTCTTCCTGACATGAGGCAGTAAAGTAAAGTAACAGGGAGGGGGAAGTGTATAGGATGCTGTGCGCTGGACTTCTCTCTTTCAAGCTTCGCTTCCGTTAGGAGAGTGTGTCCACATGCTAGGAGTAAGGAGTGCGCCCACAGGAATCAATAGTGCTGTTGACATACTGGAGGGGGATCATTAGTTCCAGAAAATCAGAACTTCCTTCCATGGACTCATGGGGGGTTTAGGGGGGGTGGGGGAAGGACGAAAGGGACTGGCCGACTGTACTTGAGGGAAGGGGGTTTGACTAGATCCTATCTGGTCTATCTATTTGTCTCTGTCGATCTATCATTCATCTATATCTTTCATCATCATCTATCTATCATATATCTATCATCTATCTATCTATCAATATATCTATCTATTGTCTGTCTATCTATCTATCATCTATCTATCTATTTGCGTCTGTATGGTCTGTGTGTTGATCTATATATATCTTGATCTGTTATAGGTCATCTATCTATCTAGTATCTATCTATTTATTCTATCTATAATCGAATATAATCTATCATGATGTCTATCTATGTATCTATCTATATATCACATCTATCTATCTGCCTACCTACCTATCTATCTATCATACATCTATCTATCTTATATATCGATCATCCTGTCTATCCTATCTATCTATCTATCTATCTAGCTCTCTATCAGCTGTCTGTATCTATCTGTATCTATCTAATATATCATGTATATATATTATATATCTATCATCTGTCTATCTATATATTATATCTGTCTATTGATATATATCAGCTATCAGCTGTTCTCTATCTATCGATCATCATCTATTATTATCTGTCTATCTATATATCTATATATATTATCTATCTTTCTAACGATCTCTATCTAGCTATCTATGATCTAGCTTTCTATTATGTCTAACTATCTATATCTTCAGTATCTATAGCTATCCATCTAGATATCGAGCTTTAGACTCTCTTTATTATATCTTCAATCAGTCGATATCTATGTTATATGGCTATCATCTATATTGTCATTTTCTATCAATTGTCTATCTGCCTTATCTATGTTATATGGTATCATATACTAGCTATCTCTATCGTCAGTCTGTGTCTAGGATAGTTTCTATATGTCTTCTTTTCAGTAATTAGTGATATGTGTATTAGCTACCCATTTATCTTCTAGTTTTCATAAACTCTAACCATGATGTTTGTGTATTTCTATGTGTCTGTGTATCTCTCTCTTTGTCTATATCTCACTGTCTCTCTCTCATAATTTTCTGTTCTTTGTGGTTCAATCTCCACAAAGTACACAAATGGGCATGGTTTTGGTTTGCAAGAATGGCCTAAAATGTTTCACGGAGTGCGTGTATGCCACGAGGCGTGGCTGAAGGGTATGTCCACCTAAATTGAATTTTTTAATTAAGATCCCCCCCCCGGGCTCCAGCCCCAAACCGCTATATATTTTTTTTTTTTAGAAGCACCCAAACTCTACTTACTCCCCCACTTTCCTCCGCCGCGCTCCCGGCCTCTGATTGCAAGGGAAATGCAAGCAGAGGGGGCGGGACCGGCAGCCTCGTCTGTGTTGGCTGAGCGGCAGCCAATCACGACGCGGCTGCCGGCAGCTACTTTCGCCGGAGGAAAGAGGAGAGGTAAGTAAGAGTTTGGGGAGCTTTCTAAAAAATAAAAAATATGCGCGTTGGGGCTGGAGCATAGGGGGAATACTGGACTGAAGGGCTTTATGATAGGGGGGAGGGATATAGTAGAACGGGGGGAAGAGGGAGGGGGGGAAGGGCGCAGTACGCATGGCAAAAATCTACTGAGGGCAGCTAAGCAGGCAGTGTTCCTATATGGACCTGCTAGGCCTCATGGTGGCAGTTTTTGGGACTTTGGGGGGGACTACAGGATAACCCTATGAGCTGGGATGGAGGGTAAGAGCTACACTGACACTACATGATGGGGCCCAGTAGTTGGGGGGATTATAGTTTTGGGGGTGGACAGGCCCTTAAATGGTGTGGTTTGTGGCTTAAAATAGAGGACAATAAAAATGTCCCTAGATTTTTTTTAGAAATGTGGTAACATGCAATCATGTCCAGAATAGCGGTTTGGTTTGGCTGAAAACTCTGCCTGTGTGTTTACCCAGCCTGCGTACGAGCTTCAGTTTATCGAAGTATCGAGCAAAGAATGCACATGTCAGCCCAACTTTCCAGATAAAGACAGAGAAATCAAACAGCGTGCTGATGGCTGCCCGACAAAAAATTGGTTGCCTCTTCCTGTCTCCTGTTGCCCTGTTAGCATGGGACGCTTAATTACTGAACGGTTCGCGGTGGGGTGCGTTTGGGGTGTTGGGGGGGTGTGGGGTTTTTGGCAAGAAGCGGGCAGCAAGTTGGTGTGAGATGGGGGTGTTGGGCGCGCCAGAAGCGGGTTTATGTGGCGGCAAGGCGGTGGGGGGGTGGTGCGCGGGCGGGCAAGAGGGCAAAGAGCGCAGAAGGGGAGGTGAGTCTGAGGCAGGGGAGTGGTTTCGGGAGGCTAATGGGATTGTGGGAGTGCAAGGGCCCAATCAGTGCTGGGGGGATTAGTGTGGTGAGTGACAAGGTCTTTTTCCCATCAGTGGCCTGTCTGATACTTCAGTTTAATAAGCCTGCGATAACCTCCCCTGCTTGCGCGGTCTAAAAGGGCGGATGAATAATAATATGCTGTATGTAACAGGGAACCACATTTGTAATGTTGGTGTCCCATTATAGCCGATTATATAGGATTTTTTTTTTTTATATAAATGTCATACAAATTTGGAGCCAAGTCTGTTTTGAGTGTTTCCTTGTGTGTTGAGTGTGATAGGTAAGTGTGTGAGTGCCTGTCTATGTGGGAGTACCTACTTCTGGTGTTGTGACGTACCTGTCTAGAGTGTGTGATTGCCTGTCTAAGAGAATGTGTGATGAAAAGAGTGAGTGCCTGTATAAGAGGGATTGCGTGGTTGTGAGAGGATTGTATGTGTTATACTGTAGTACCAATATGGGTGGGCTGGGGATGATGGCAAATATATGTACCAGTCGTGTGGGCTGGGCATGAAGGCTTCTTAAAGTACCAGTCTGTGTGGGCTGAAACATAAGGTCATTTATCAATACACAGCTGTCTTGGCAGGACATATATATTACAAGTCAAGTGTGGAACATTCTTAATTTGCCTGTCTGTTTGGGCTGGGCATATTTAACAGTAAAGTTAGCTCTTTAGTTTCACAGCCAGTGTAAAGTCAAACCCTCCAGTTAATCCTACAGTTTGTCAAAGCACTCCAGTTCATACCCAGTGTTAGTCAGATCTCCAGTTTCATTACCCAGTGTAGCAGCCCTCCGGTTCATTACCCAGTGTTAGTCAGCCCTCAGGTCATACCAGTGTAGTCAGCCTCCATTTCATTACCCAATATAGTCAGCCCACATTCATTTACCCAGTGTAGTCAGACTCTGGTTCATTACCCAGTGTATGTAGGGCAGCCTCCGTTTATTACCCGTGTAGTCAGCCTCTGGTTCATTACCAGTTTAGTCAGGCCCTCCAGTTAATACCCAGTTGTAGTCAGCCCTCTAGTTCTTACCCAGTGTAGTCAGCCCTCTAGTTCATTACCCGGTTGGTCAGCCCTCCAGTTAATTACCCCCAGTGTAGCAGCCCTTCTCGTTCATACCCAATTGTGTTTACCTCAAAAGTGGGCGTTACTCAAAAAGGGTGCGTCTTTTGAAAAGTGTGCAGGGTCAAAAATTTCTTGTTGGAGGGCAAGGTGCCCCATTTTAATTGCTTTTGGGTCACATTCCAATTGAGAAACCAGATACTTCGCTGGCATGTGTACATTGTATATGTGTTTCCCCCTAGGGAGGTGCCTATTGCCCCGCAACCAAATTGTCCGACTGCTAAACTCAATCTTCCAATAGAGTTGTTATCTAAGCCTTCTCTCTGTTTAATTCTTCTACAATTGGCTCCTATCTATGCTTCTCTGCTTCAAAATGGGCAACAGTACTTAACCCCGAGGACTGGGAGGATTATGGCTGATTCACCCAACACTATGGTCTCCCCATCTGCCAACAATAACCGATTCTTTATTCGGCAACAGGCGTACCTTTCCCGATTCGCCTTCCCCCCACATTACCAAACACGTCTAAAGGCATCTATGGCGGACTTACCTTTACTACACGTGACTAACTAATAAAGTGACTTCCGATTTAAACTACCATTCTGCATTCCTAGTGCCTCTGGGCCTGAATTGTGGACCCCAGATGTTGATATAAGGAAGTAACCAGTTGGCTGTGTTATGGGGATCGCTGTTCTATTGACGGAGAGTTATCCGCCCAGTTATGAAGGGCCCGTTCCTTTTTATACAGGTCAGGATGTGAGATACTAATATCCTTCTATTGTATTGTTAGGGGTGATTATTCCTTATTATAAAATACGTCCAAATCTACAGTTTAGCATCAATGATGTGTGGTTCTTCTCCAGTAAATAAATAAAACTTAATCCCGTCAATGTCCTGCAATAAAATAATGTTACAGACTGGATTGGCGGAATTCACTTCATTTCATTTACAACAAATCATCAGACCTAAGATGATGATGAGAAAGAGGGTGTGATGATGATGATGATTGACGGGGGGTATCACTATGGGACCTGAGTTGATCCTGATTTCCCGCAGGAAAGGGAAATTGGTGGAGAAGAAGTAAATCATAATGGTCAATCATATGGGAGGATGGTACAGGGATGTGAATAGGAAGAGAGACAATGAAATTGGCCTGGTAAATGTGTCTGGGTACTACAGGACGATATTTAGAAATCTGATCAGCTGTATCGGGCCTGTTATCCGAACGGACCATGAGGCACCAAAAGTTACTGCCGTTAACGAATGAACGCATGTCAGGGATATTGGCCCCATGACAATAAAATTAGGTCCCCATATTTCGGCACGATCAACTGATTTGGTTGGCGGCAGTAGTCGGGCACAAATATTCAACAACGTGAATTAAGTACACGTAGGACGATTTACCCAGAGCGCTGGGCAAATTATGGAGTTAAAGTCGGGCTACGGTTCGCTATGGTTAGTGTGACTTAACTAACATGTAGGCACCGGAGGAGCAGGTTACAAAAAGGTACCTGGCATCCGATGCTCCGATTCCAATATGGCGCTTGCGCGGTTTTACGTGGATTTAAACGCACTTAATAATGGTATTTAATCCCACTGTGAGTAAATCCCTTTTCGGGAATTGTTACTACAATGGTACGGACAATCCAGATGTGTGTATTACTTGCAATTGGGAGAAGAAGGAGGAAATACAAGTCTATGGGGTAGGAAGTGGAGGGCGTTCTCTTGTACCTGATTCTGTTATCTTGATGACCGCAGAGGATTCATAGGGTTTTGCCAGCCACAATTGATAATTACCCACGAATTCCAGGATCGCAGTACGTTTAAGCGTTAAGGCGAGTGATGGGACCACTACGGGTCGCGTTTCCATGTACTTCCGTGTTGTCTTTAAAAAAAGGTAAACATGGCCGCAAACAAAAGCCAGTGCACTTAGGAATAACATACAGTCTTCGTGGACCTTCTTGCTCAAGAGAATTTTGGCGGGCGGGTCTACTGGCCCTGCATTGATAATATTGACATGTTAGTTCAGTGACCTATTAGAGCTGCCCCCTCCGTGATGGTGTATGGGTACAGATAAACTATAATATGGTAGCTATGGAAAATGTGGGGAAAGGTAAGAGCAGCCAATGGGCCACATTGTGGACCTTACTTTGCCCAGTCTGATTCTACAGTATACAGGAACATTCACAACATCCCTATGCTATCCTGAGCAGCAATTAAGTGAGATATGTAACGGACTGTTGCAACCTATCTAAATTGTTGTCTGCTCGGATAATTCATATATACTCTACATTCACAGCGTGGGAGAGATAGATGATTTGGATGTAGAGTGCATGGATAAGGTGGCCCTACATTAGTACTTACCTCCGACTGATCGCAACATTTAATCATATTCCCGGAAACCGCTTTTCCGTTCTACCTCGTGACCGGCAACGATCACGAAGGTCTGTCTGGCCCCTTCATTTTGGGATTGTATGTTGAGTAGCAAAAGAAAAAGGGAAAAACGGGAAAGGGGGGGGGGGGGGGGGTTTTTTTTTTTTTTGGGGGCTTCCAGGAATGTTGATTGGATAGGTCTAAGTACCAATGTATTGGGCACGTAAGTCCCTGCTGACAGTGTGAATGAATGTTTGCTTCGCTAGGAGCTCATATCAACTGTGTGTTGACCCTGCTGTAAAATGGTAGCTCAGATTACTCAAATGCAGGGTAAGGTGAAATAAAGCAGCGTAAGATAGATCACGATCTTATTTACTGGCATCTTTTATGGAACTAAAATTTCTTATAGAGATAAGAGCAAAGATGGAAAAGACTGGAAAAGCTTTCACTCCACAAACCACATCTGTATCTCCTGGGGGAAACCACACAAGCAAATAGATGGAGATGTAGCCAAGGGCAGATCCAAAACCGGGGACCAATGTCTACACTGATCCACCGCACTGAGGATATGTACCAGGACACAACCCTATAACACGGAATATAGATCTGGGCCCGTAGTCTATTGCTGACCCCATGCTCGTACATCCTCCATCAGAGTCCTTCAGCATCCCGCAGATAGAAAAGACCCATTGTAATGTAGAAATCACCACGTTTTCATACAAGCCATGCACCATAGGTCTCGTGGTACTTGTGGCAAACCAATCTGGATCACTATCTGGTCTCTTTATTTTCATGTAGCAATCGATCATCCCAAACTGGACCCCTGGACTTAGAGGCCCGGTTTGCCCCTTTCACAGCCCTAGTTGATAAGGTCAACTATGGAACCTGATGCTGAAAACTGTAACAGGAAATCGGTACGGTATATTACTGCGGACACAATATACCATCAATACTGCAATCAGCCTCAGCCAATCATATTGCTTGGCATGTTCAATAACTTACAGAATTCTAAAATGTCACGGTGTGTGGTGTTCTAGTACACTTTGCTGCCCATGAAACATATTTGTTGAAGCATTGAGACAGTATATGTATAATACCGACGCTCACAAGTTCAATATGGCGCTTGCGTTGGTTTTGACGCTGGATTTTAACGCCAGCTAATAACTGGTATTTTAATACCGTTTCTGGATTTACGCACATTCGCTCAACACGATAAAATTGAATCCCGATCAGGAAATTTACCCGGAGCGATAGCGGCTCCAGACTTTTGCAATCCCATTATCACAATGGTACTGGAAACCATCCAGATGTTTTTATACTGCAATGGGAGAAGAAGGAGGAAATACAATGTACTATGGTGTTCATAGAAGTGAGGCGTTCATGTACCTGAGTCTGTATATGATGACCGCAGAGGATTTCATAGGGTTTTGCAGCCCAAATTGATTAATACCCACGATTCCAGGATCGGATGCGTTAAGCGTTAAGGCAAGTGATGTTACCACTACGGGTTCGCGTTTCCTTGTACTGTGTGGTCTTTAAAAAAGGTAACATGGCCGCAACCAAAGCCAGTTGCACTTGTAGGAAAACCTTACAGTCTTGTCTGGACCTTCTGGCTCAAGAATTGGCGAGTTCTTACTGGCCTGCATTGATAATATTGAAATGTTAGTTCATGTACCCTATTAGAGCTGCCCCTCCGTGCTGTGTTGTATGGGACAAGATACACTATAAATATGGTGTAGATATGGAAATGTGGGGAAGGTAAAGGAGCAGCAATGGGCCGCATGTGCCTTACTTTGCCCAGGTCTGAATACAGTATACAGGACCATCACAACAGTGCCTAGCTATCCTGGCAGCCATAAAGGATATATTTGTAACGGACTGTGCAACCAATCTACTATTGTGTCTGCTCGGATAATCCATAGATACTCTACATTGCCCAGCTGGAGAGATAGATGATTGGATGGGAGAGTGCCAGTGATTAAGGCCATTAATAGTACTTACCTTCCGACCGATCCGTGGTCTGTATGGCCCCATTCATTTGGGATTGTATGTAGGTAGCAAAAGAAGAACGGGAATGAAGTTCCAGGAATGTTGATTGGATCGGTCTTCTATACGAACCAATGTTATGGGACACCTTAAGTCCCTGAGGTGACAGTGAGATGTGCTTAGATAGGAGCTCATATCAACTGTGTGTGACCCTGCTGTAAATGGAGCTCAGATTACTCAAACTGCAGGGTAAGTGAAAATAAAGCAAACGTAAGATAGATCACGATCTAATTTAAATTGCATTTTTATGGGGAACTTAAACATTTCTTATAGAGGATAGAGCAGATGAAAGACTGAAAAGCTTCCACTCACAAACCAACATCTGGATCTCCTGGGAAAACCACACAAGCAAATAGATGAGTGTAGCCAAGGGCAGATCCAAACCAGGGGACCAATGTTACACTGATCCACCGTACTGGTGATTATTTTGCCCAGGACTTACATATAAACACGAATATAGATCTGGGCCCGTAGTCTGTGTCTACCACTGCTGTCGTCATCCTCCATCCGAGTCCTTCAGCTCTCGCCCAGATTAGAAAGACCATTGTCATGGTAGAAAATCACCAGTTTTTTCATTACAAGCATGCACATAGGTTCTCCGTGGTACTGTGCCCACCCAATCTGGATCACTATATGGTCTCTTTATTTTCCTGTAGCAATCGAACTTCAAAACTGGACCCCTGGGAATTAGGAGGGCGGGGACCCTTCACCAGCATAGGTCATAAGCTGTCAACTATGGACAACCTGAAACGTACGGGAAATGTATGAATGACTGCGGGACACAATATCCCATCAATGACTGCATCAGCTCAGCCAATCATATTGCTTGGATTTCAATGGAACTATTAAAGAATTCTAAAAAATGTCACGGGTGTGGCTGTTTCTAGTCACTTGCGGCCATTAACATACGTTGTTGCATGCATGTAGCAGTATATTGTATTAATACCGACGCTCACAATTCAATATGGCGCTTGCGTTGGTTTTAACGATGGCTTCTAACGCCAGCTAATAACTGGTATTTAATCCCTTTCGGGATTTACGCACGTCGAACACGATATTGAATCCCGATCAGGACTTATTTACCCGGGAGCTGATACGGCTCCAGATTTTGCACATCCCCATTATCTACACTGGTAATGGAACCATCCAGATGTTGTTAACTTGCAATGGGAGAAGGAAGGAGAAATACCAATGTCTATGGTGTTCAGGAAGTGAGAGGCGTTTCTCTGCTACCTGATTCTGTTATCTATATGACCGACAACAGCGGATTTCATAGGGTTTTGCAGCCCACATTTTTATTAATTACCACGATTTCCAGGGACGGATGCGTTAAGCGTATAAGGCGCGAGTGATGTACCCTAGGGTTCGCGTTTCCTGGTACTTCTGTGTTGTCTTTAAAAGGTACATGGCCGCACCCAAAGCCAGTGCATTAGAATAACTTACAGTCTTGTCTGGACTTCTGTCACGGATATTGGCGGGTTTACTGGCCCTGCATTGATAATAGTGACATGTTAGTTCATGTGACCTATTTAGAGCGACCTCAGTGCTGTGTGATGGGATACAGATAAACTATAAATATGGTAGCTATGGAAATGGGGGAAAGGTAAGGAGCAGACAATGGGCCGCTGTGGCCTTCTTGCCCAGGTCTTGATCTACAGTATTACAGGACATCACAACAGTCCCTATGCTATCCTGTGAGCAGCAATTAAAGTGATATATGTAACGGCGACTGTGCAACCTAATCTTAGATTGTGTACTGGCTCGATTAATTCAATATACTCTACATTCCCGCTGGAGAGTAGATGATTGGATGGGAGCGAGCCATGTGACAAGTGCCCAAAATTAGTACTACCCTCCAACAGATCCGTGGTCTTGTCTGGCCCCATTTCATTTTGGGATTGTATATGGTTAGCAAAAGAGAACGGGAAAGTTCCAGGAATGTTGATGGATCGGTCTAAGAACCAAGTATCGGGCCACTTAAGTCCCTGACGGACAGTGAGATGTGCTTTAGCTAGGAGCTCATATCTACTGTGGGTGACCTGCCTGTAAAATGGAGCTCAGATGCTCAAACTGCAGGGGTAAGTGAACAATAAAGCAAAACTTTCTTATAGAGATAAGAGCAGATGTCCCAATGGAAAAAGCTCTCCACTCAAAAAACGAATCTGTATCTCATGGGGAAATCCCACCAACAAGCCAAATAGATGGAGAGTAGAAAGGGCAGATCGAAAGCCAGCATACACCGATGAGATATTCACGGTCTGATCGACCAATAGTCAGTGTATCGGTCAATCGGGACCGAAATTATAGCATCCGGAATGTGCCCTTGTCCGATCGGACCGTTTGATCGCGGTGACTATTGGACGCGGAGCTTTTGCCGCAACCGACAGTCATTTCCTCCTGCCGACCGGTCGACGTATAGAACGGGCGGTCAGGAGGAAAAATCGATAGGTGTTTTGTACCTAGCTTAAGGATCGGGGATGATGTTTCCCATGATCCACCGTAACTTGCTTGAGATTTACCCAGGACTTACCTATTAACACGAATATAGATCTGGCCGAGTCTATTGTCTACCACTGCTCGTACCTCCTCCATCAGAGGTCCTTTAGCTAACGCAGATAGAAAGACCCATTGTCAGGGTAGAAATCACCACGTTTTTATACAAGCCATGGCACCATAGGTGCTCCGTGGTACGTGCCACCCCCCCCCCCCCCCATCTGGTCACTATCTGGTCTCTTTATTTCCTTGTAGACAATCGATCTCAAACTGGACCCCTGGATTAGGAGGCGGTGCCCCTTTCACCGCCATAGGTTGAAAGTGTCAACTATGGAACCTGAACTGTAACAGGAAAATGTCATTATTACTGCGGGACACAATATCCCATCAATACTGCATCAGCCTCAGCCAATAATGAGTGACTTGGATGTTCGGATGAACTTACAGAATTCTAAATGCTCACGGTGTGTGGCTGTTTCTAGCCATTACTTGCCATAAACATATTGTGCATGCATGTAGACAGGGGGCACCAACTTACAGAATACTGAGCAGTAATAGAATATCATATCCGTGTACACACCATTGGGTTGATTGCTAGCTAATGGGCATTCTAGGACAGTCTAGACAGTAGTACTGGTAATATGGTTTATTTTAGAACAGTATCGAACCGGTTGCAATGTGGTTGATGATATCTAATTGTACATTAAATATAGAGCCTGAAATGCATGGACGCAGGTCTAGTGAACTACAGTATATGATTAATACCAGTACTTCCTAATATTATTATAGTATCCCTGTACTAACCAGAACTACAGATATGTTAATACCAGTAATTACTAATTTTAATTAGGATCCCCTGTTACTAACAGAACTACAGTATATGTATTAATACCCAGTAATTCCTAATATTATATAGTATCCCGTGTACCAACCCAAAAATACATTATATGTATTAATACCAGTAAGTTAATTCTCAATATTATTAGTATCCCCGTACCAACCGAATACAGTAATGGTATTAATACCAGTAATCTCAATATTATAGGTTATTCTTCGTGTTTAACCAACCAGAACACAGTATATGTATTAATACCAGATATCAATATTATATAGAATTCCCTGTTTACAACCAGAACTACAAGTAGTCATTACCGTAATACCAGTAATCCTAAAAATATATAGTATCCATGTACCAACCAGAACTACAGTATAGTAATAATACCATTAATTCTCAATATTATATAGTATCCCTGTACCACCAGAAAAACTATAGTATATGTATTAATACCAGTGATTCTCAATATAGTAGTATCCCTGTACCAACCAGAACTTACAGTGTATTATTAATACAGTAATTCTCAATATATAGAGTATCCCTGTACCAACCAGAAATACAGTATATGTCTTAATACCAGTAATTCTCAATATTATATAGTATCCCTGTACAACAAGAAACGACAGTTATAGGTTAATACCAGTAATTCTCAAGATTATATAGTATAAAAATTTTTATGGTGTGTCCAGCATTAGGTGTTAGATAAATGGCAGATGAAGAATACATTAGTAGCAGGTTTAAATCTACCCTTAAATCCTACCTATCTGGTAACCAGCACCAGGATATGGTCTTATATATCTATATATGATAAATCTACCCTCTTTACATCCTACCTATCATGAAACCCGCCACAGTATATGGTACTATATATATATATATGATAAAATATACCCATACATCCTAAACCCTATCCGGTAACCAGCACAGTATATGGTAATCTATATAACTATATATGAAAATCACCCGTACATCCTACCTATCGGTAACCAGCACCGGCTATGGTATCTGTCTATCTATATATGTAAATCTACCCTTAAATCTACTAATTCCGGTAACAGCACAGTATATGATATCTATATATATCTTATATGATAATCTAACCCTTCTACATCCTACCTATCCGGTACCAGCACAGTATATGGTATCATATATCTATAATGATTAATCTTACCCTACCATCCTACCTATTTTTCCGGTACACAGCACAGTATATGGTATATATATATCTAAATATGAAAACTCTAGCCTACTATCTGGTAAAACCACACCAGTATTATGGTATCTATATATCTATATTGATAAATCTGCCTACGATCTGGTCAACCACAACAGTATATGATATCTATATATGATAAATTACCCTACAGCCTCCCTATATGGTGTAAACCAGCCCCACACCAGTATATAATATCTATATATCTATATATGATAAATCTACCTTACATGCTACCTATCCTGGTAACCAGCACCAGTAGATTGAATCTATTATCTATATGGGGATAATCTACCCTTACATCCTACCTATCCGGTAACCAGCAACAGTATAGGTTATCTAGTATCTATATGTGATAAATCTACCCTCTTACATCCACCTATCCGGAACCAGCACAGTATATGGTATCTCTAATCATATATGATAATCTACCCTGACATCCTACGATCCGGTATCCAGCACAGTATATGGTATCTAGATATCTTATATATGATAAATCTACCTTACTCCTACTATCCTGAAAACCCGCAACAGTATATGGTATCTATCTATCTATATTGATAAATCTACCCTTACATCCTACCTATCGGTAACAGCACAGTATTGGTATCTAATAACTATTATATGATAATCTACATTAAATCCTACCTATCCGGTAACCAGCACAGTATATGGTATCTATATATCTATATATGATAAATCTCCCCTTACATCTACCTACCGGTACCAGCCACAGTATATGATATCTATATATCTATATATGATATATCTACCCTCCATTCATACATATCCGGTAACCAGCACCCAGTAATGGTATCTATATTATCTTATATGATCAATCTACCCTTAATCCTACCGATCCGGCGTCACCAGCACAGTATATGGTATCTATCATCTAATATGAAAATCTAGCCTTTACTATATGGTAACAAGACAGGTATATGGTTATCATATATCTATATATGGATAAAGATAGCCTTACTATCTGGTAACCAGACAGTTATGATATCTATATATGATAAATCTACACTACAGCCTAACTATCTGGTAACCAGCACGTATATAATATCTATATTCTAATATGGATAAATTACCCTTTACATGCTACCTATCGGGAAACCAGACACAGTAATGCTATCTATATATTATATGTGATAAATCTACCCTTACATCCTTACCTATCGGTAACCAGCCACAGTAGATGGTATCTCTATATCTATAGGTTGATAAATCTACCCTTCATCCTACCTATCGGTACCCGCACAGATATGGTATTTATATCTATATATGATAAATCTACCCTTTACATGCTCCTATCCGGTATCCAGCACAGTATATGGTTATCTAATATCTATATATGATAAATCTACCCTACATCCTACCTACCGGTAACCAGCCACAGTATATGGTTATCTATATATATATATATGATAATCTACCCTTACATTCCTAACTATCCGGTAACCAGCACAGTATATGGTATCTTATAACTATATATGATAAATCTACCCTTAATCGACCTATCCGGTAACCAGCACAGATATGGTACCTCATATATCTAAGATGATAAATCCTACCCTTACATCCTACCTATCGGTACCAGCCACAGTATATGATCTATATATCTATATATGATTAGATCTACCTTACATCATATCCTTATCCGTTAACAGAACAGTATATGGTATCTATATATCTTATATTGATAAATTAACCTTACATCTACCTATCGGTAACCAGCCACAGTATATGGTATCTATATATCTAAATATGATAAATCTAAGCCTTACTATCTGTATCCAGCACAGTATATGGTATCTATATATCTATATATGATAAATCTAGCCTTAATATCTGGTAACAAGCACAGTATATGATATCTATATATGTAAATTTACCCTTACAGCCTACCTATTTGGTAACCAGCACAGTTATAATTATTCTATATATCTATATATGATAAATTACCCTACATGCTACCTATCCGGTAACAGAAACAGTATATGGTATTATATATCTATATGTGATAAAATCTACCCTTACATACCTACCTATCCGGTAAACCAGCACAGTTATATGGTACTATATATCATATGTGGATAAATCTACCCTTAACACCTACCTATCCGGTAACCAGCACGTATATGGTATCTATCTATTATATATGATAAATCTACCCTTAAATCTTTACTATCCGGACCAGCCAGTATATGGTTCATACATCTTATATATGATAAATATACCCCTTAATCCTACCTAGCGGTAACCAGAACAGGATATGTATCTAATATCTATATATGATAAATCTACCCTTACATCTTACCTATCAGGTAACCAGCACAGAGTATAGGGTATCTATATATCTATATATGATAAAATCTACCCTTACATCCGACCTATACGGTGACCAGCACAGAATATGGTATATATATATCATATTGATACTACTACCCTTCCATCCTAACTATCCGGGAACCAGCACAGTATATGTCTCTATATATCTTAGATGCAAATCACCCGTACATCCTACCTATCTGGTAAACCAGCACAGTATTTGATTGGTTTTCTTTGAACTGCATTACGGTCGTCACTCTGGCACTTGTACCCACCCCATTGTATGATCTGTATGTTACCCACTAACTAGATTGATAAAGCTCTAGCACTTCTATTTATATATTTATATATTTATTTACTGAACTATCTAGTATTTATCCCCTTGAATCACTTATTGTATGGTATACTCTACGCGCTTGCGGCCCCAAGTGGGATATAAATAAACTATACATACTTTACCATACATATCCTCAGAATATTAACCATAGATACAAGAATTACATCCATGTAATGAAAAGAAAGGATCATATCTCCACAGAAGAACTGATACTCCAGTGGATTAATAACCCTACTGCACTGGGGGCACCAAGGGTTACTCCGAATCAGTACTAATATACAATTGTAGTAAGCCACCCCAGGAACCATATACAAGTTACGTCTCCGATGAGAAAACAGGAACATAACCATGAGCAGAGAGTGCCACGCCACATTCAGGGCAAAGGCGGTGTGAGGTCCAACACGTGAATGTTACCAGTAAAACAATAAATCTAATGTGAATGAATCTTAATGATCCGAACTCCAAATATTTTAACATTCGAAGGCTTGAGTTGCCTAAAATTAAGGTCATTGTTGGTTGTAGTCCTCCTTTTCTATTTATATGGGGGTGATGAATCCACCATCAAAGGACCATGGGTAATAGCAAGAAAGACTTTCATTCCTTGCAGATGTTCACCAGATATATTTATAAAATCTTTGGGTTTTGAAACCTCATTTTAAGTCATTTCCCAGAGCGATCAGCTCTGAGCGAGTTTCTTTCAAAGGGATTTTCGTGTTTTTTAAAGGGGTTTTGTCTTGTATTTAAGGGGTGTGGGTTAAGGAAACAAAAAGCAGTGTAGAACAAGCCAGGTTTTAAGAACAACACTGCTGTTCTCTGGTGTGTATTTCTGTTTCTATGCGTGTATTGGGGAGTCTCTGGGAGTATTGCTGTTGCAGGTGTATGAGTTAGTTAGTATGGAAGTTTTGTGGGGCCACCGCAATGTGATCCTGCCGCAGTATGGGATCGTGGAGCAGCCGCCTCAGGGGATACTGTGTCTACCCAGCTATACCGACTGGTACTGTGTCTACCCAGCTATACAGATTGTTACCGTGTCTACCCAGCTATACAGATTAGTACTGTGTGTACCCAGCTATACAGATTGTTACTGTGTCTACCCAGCTATACAGATTGGTACTGTGTGTACTCAGCTTTACAGATTGTTACTGTGTGAATCCAGCTATACAGATTAGTACCGTGTGTACCCAGCTATACTGCAATACTGTCACTGTGCATACAATACTGTCACTGTGCATGCAATACTGTCACTGTGCATGGAATAATGCCACTGTACATGCCATACTGTCACTGTACATGCCATACTGTCACTGTACATGCAATACTGTCACTGTGCATGCAATACTGTCACTGTACATACAATACTGTCACTGTACATGCAATACTGTCACTGTGCATTCAATAATGCCACTGTGCATGCAATACTGTCACTGTGCATGCAATACTGTCACTGTGCATGCAATACTGTCATTGCTGCCATAAAAATCTGTCACCTGTTCATGCAATACTGTCACCGTCTGTAGCAGTACAATACTGTCACTGGGGCATGCAAAAGGTCACTTGGTATTTTGTTTGTTTTTTTTTCTGTAATGTAACGCCAATGTACATGTATTACTGTCACTGTGAGGCCATGAATGTCTCACTCTCTTTCAGTTTTCGTCACTGTGCATGCAATACTGTCACTGTGCATGCAATACTGTCACTGTACATGTAATACTGTCACTGTGCATGCAATACTGTCACTGTGCATGCAATACTGTCACTGTGCATGCAATACTGTCACTGTGCATGCAATACTGTCACTATGCATACAATACTGTCACTGTACATGTAATACTGTCACTGTGCATACAATACTGTCACTGTGCATGCAATACTGTCACTGTGCATGCAATACT
>CM033469.1:17704820-17755736 GCA_019447015.1 Hymenochirus boettgeri
CCTGTACAATTACGAAATACTGTCACTGTGCATAACAATACTGTCACTGTGATACAATACTGTCAACTGTGCATGGCAATACTGTCACTGTGCATACAATATGGCACTGTACATGTAATACTGTCACTGTGCATACAATACTGTCAATGTGCATGCAATACTGTCACTGTACTACAATACTGTCACTGTACATACAATACTGTCACTGTAATACAATACTGTCACTGTGCATGCACATACTGTCACTGTGCAACACATACTGTCCTGTACATGTAATACTGTCACGTGCAATGCAATACTGTCACTGTGCATGCAATACTGTCACTGTACATACAATACTGTCACTGTTACATGCAATACTGTCACGTTACATTACAATACTGTCACTGGGCATGCAATACTGTCACTGTACATACAATACTGTCACTGTGCATGCATACTGTCACTGTGCATACAATTACTGTCACTGTGCATACAATACTGGCACTGTGCATGCAATACTGTCACTGATACTACAATACTGTCACTGTGCATTAGCACTACTGTCACTGTGCATGCAATTACGGTCACTGTGAATGCAAATACTGTCACTGTGCATACAATAATGTCACTTGTACTGCTTAATACTGTCACTGTCATTACAATACTGTCACTGTGGCATACAATACTGTCACATGTGCATGCAATTACTGGTCACTGTACATGTTACAATACTGTCACATGTGGCTCATGCAATACTGTCACTGGCATGCAATACTGTCACTGGGTGCATGCAATACTGTCACTGTGCATACAATACTGTCATGTACATGTAAATACTGTCACTGTACATTACAACTGTCACTGTGCATACAATACTGTCACGTGCATGCAATACTGTCATGTACATGTAATACTGTCATGTTGCATAAATTACTGTCACTGTGCATACAATACTGGTCACTGTGCATGCACTGTACTCTGTTCACTGTGCATGTACAATACTGTCCACTGTTTGTACATGTAATAACTGTCATGTACATACAATTACTGTCAATCTGCTTGCATAACAATACTGTCACTGTGCATACAATACTGTCACTGTGCATGCAATACTGTCACTGTACATGTAATACTGTCACTGTGCATGCAATACTGTCACTGTGCATGCAATACTGTAGAACCAAGGATTCATATCTATCTATTATAGAGCCAGGATTCAATCTATCTATATGAGAACCCAGGATTCAATATCTATCTATATAGGAGCCAGGATTCATATCTATCTAAATAGACCCAGGATCATATCCTAATCTATATGAGCCCAGGCTTCATATCTATCTATATAGAGCCCAGGATCATATCTATCTAGATAGAACCCAGGATGTCATTCTATCTATATAGAGCACAGGATTTCATATCTATCTAAATTAGAGCCCAGGATTCATATCTATCTATATAGAGCCAGGATTCATATCTATCTTATGGAGGCCAAGGATTCAATCTATCATATAGAAACCCAGATTCATATCTATCTATAATTAGAACCCGGATTCATAATATCTATATAGATCCCAGGATTCAATCTATCTATATAGAAAACCCAGGAGTCATATCTATATAGATAGAGACCAGATTCATATATCTATATAGAACCCAGGAATTCATAATTCTATCTATATGAGAACCAGGATTCAATATCATCTATATGAGCCAGGATGAATATCTATCTATTATAGAGGCAGGAATTCATATCCATCTATATAGAACCAGGATTCATTATCATCTATATAGAGCCCATGATTCATATATATCTATATAGAGCCCAGGAGTCATAGTATCATATAGAGACCAGGATTCATATTATCTATATAGAACCCAGTATTCATATCTATCTGATAGAGCCAGGATTCATATCTCATTATATAGAGCCAGGATTCATATCTATCTAATAGAGCCCAGCGATTCATATCTATCTATATAGAGCCCAGGATCATATCTATCTATATAGAACCCAGGATTCATATTATCTATATAGAGCCCAGGATTCAAATTATCTAAATAGAGCCCAGATTATATCTATATTCATAGAGCCCAGATCATTATCGATCTATTATAGAGCCCAGGAGTCATATTCTATCTATAAGAACACAGGATTCATAATTATCTATAAGAGGCCCAGGAGTCATATCTATCTATATAGAGGCCCAGGATTCTATTACTATATAGAGCCCAGGATTCATAATCTCTATTAGAGCCCAGGATTCATATCTATCTATATAGAGCCCAGGATTCATATCTATCTATATAGAAGCCCAGGATTCATAGCTATCTATATGTAGAGCCCAGGATTCATATCTATCTATATAGAGCCCAGGATTCATATCTATCTATATGAACCCAGGATTCATATCTATCTATATAGAGCCAGGATTCATATCTATCTAAATAGAGCCCAGGATTCATATCTATCTAAATAGAGCCCAGGATTCATATCTATCTAAATAGAGGCCCAGGATTCATAATCTATCTATATAGGAGCCCAGATCAATTATCTATTCTAAATAGAGCCCAGGATTATATCATTATATAGAGCCCCTGATTCATAATCTACTATATAGAGCCCAGGATTATAATCTATCTATATAGAGCCCAAGATTCATATCTATCTATATAGAACCCAGGATTCATATCTATCTAAATAGAGCCCAGGATTCATATCTATCTAAATAGAGCCCAGGATTCATGTCTATCTATATAGAGTCCAGGATTCATATCTATCTATATAGAGCCCAGGATTCATATCTATCTATATAGAACCCAGGATTCATATCTATCTATATAGAACCCAGGATTCATACGTATCTATTAGAAGCCCAGGAATTCATATCTATCTATATAGAGCCCAGGATTCATATCTATCTATATAGAGCCAGGATCATATCTATCAGTAGAGCCCAGGATTCATATCTATCTATATAGGCCCAGGATTCATATAATCTATATGCGCCATGATTCATATCTATTTATATAGAGCCCGGATTCATATCTATCTAATAGAGACAGATTCCATATCTATCTTATATTAGAGCCAGGATTCAATCTATCTAAATAGAGCCCAGGATCATATTCTTATCTATATAGAGCCAGGATCATTATCTATCTACATAGAGCCCGGATTCATACTAGATATAGAGAGCCAGGATTCATATCTATCTAAATAGAGCCCAGGATTCATATCTATATAAATAGAGCCCAGGATTCTCTCTATCTAAATAGAGCCCAGGATTCATATCTATCTATATAGAGCCCAGGATTAATATCTATCTAAATAGAGCCAGGATTATATCGATCTATATAGAGCCCAGGATTTCATATCTATCTATATTGAGCCCAGGATTATATCTTATCTATATAGAGCCCAGGATTCATATTATATATAGAGATGCCAGGATTCATATCTATGTAGTGCCCAGGATTAATATCTATCTATATAGAGCCCACGGAAATAAAAGCAGGATCAATCTAATCTATATAGAGCCCAGGAGTTTCATATCTATCTTATAAGCCCAGGATTCATATTATCTATATAGTGCCCAGGATTCAAATCTATTTATAGGCCCAGTGATCAGATCCATCTAGATAGTGCCCAGGATTATATCTATTAATAGAACCCAGATTCATATCTACTAATGGTAGCCCAGGTTCATATCTATCTCTATAGAGCCCAGGATTCAGATCTATCTATATAGAAAGCCCAGGATTTAATATCTATCATATAGGAGCCCATGATGTATATCTATCTATATAGAGCCCAGGATTCATATCTATCTATATAGAACCCAGGATTCATATCTATCTATATAGAGACCAGGATTCATATCTATCTATATAGAACCCAGGATTCATATCTATCTATATAGAGCCCAGGATTATATATATCTAAATAAGCCAGGATTCTATCTATTAAAGAGAGCCCAGGATTCATTATCATCTAAATAGAGCCAGGATTCAATCTATCATATGAGCCCAGGATTCATATCTTCTAAATAGAGCCCATGGATTCACTCTATCTATATAGAGCCCAGGATTCATATCCATTATCTAATATAGAGACCAGGATATATATATCTATATAGGAACCAGGATTCATATCTATCTATATAGAGCCCAGGATTTCAGATCTTCTAATAGACCAGGATTATATTCTATTATATAGAGCCAGATTCATATCTATCTATAGGAGCCCGGATTCAATCTTCTATATAGAAACCAAGGTTCATATCTATCTATATAGAAAGCCCAGGATTCATATCTATCGATATAGAACAGGATTCATATCTATCTATATAGAAACCCAGGATTCAACATCTATAGAGAGCCCAGGATTCAATCTATCTATATAGAGCCCAGGATTCATATCCATCTTATAGAGCCAGGGATTTCATATTTATCTATATCAGAGCCAGGATTCATATTTATCTATATAAAGCCCCAGGATTCATATTTATCTATCATAAGCCCAGGGATTATATTATCTAATATAGTGCCCAGGATTCATATTATCTGAGATAGGAGCCCGGATTCAATTTATCTATATAAAGGCCAGGATTCATATTTATATCTATAAAGCCCGGATTCATATCTATCTATATGTGCCCAGGATTCATAATTAGATATAGAGCCCAGGATTCCAGATTATTATATTAAAGCCCAGGATATATCTATCTATATAAGCCCCGGATTCATATCTATCTATATTGAAAGCCCAGGATTCATATTATCTATATAGAGACCAGGATTCATATTCTATCTATATAGTGCCCAGGATCCTATTCTATCTATATAGAGCCCAGGATTCATATCGATTCTAATAGAGCCCAGGATTCATATCATTATATAGAGCCAGGATTCAATCTATCTATAGAGCCAGGATTCATATCTTATCTATATAGAACCCAGGTCAATACTATCTATATAGGAGCCAGGATTTAGATCTATCTATATGAGCCCAGGATGCATATCATCTATATAGAACCCCAGGATCAGATCTATCTAGATAGAACCCAGGATCATAATCATCTATATAGAAACCCAGGATTCAATCCATTCTATATAGAACCCCGGATCATATCTATCTATATAGCGCCAGGATATATCCTATCTATATAGAACCCAGATCATATCTATCTATATAGAGCCGGATCATATCTATCTATATAGAGCCCAGGATTCATATCGATCTATATAGAACCCAGGATTCATATCTATCTCTAAGAACCCAGGGATTTTCTACCATCTATATAGAACAGGAGTCATATCCTCTCTATAGAACCCAGGATGCATATCCATCTATATAGGCCAGGATTTCCTATCTATCTATAAGAGCCCAGAGGATCATATTATATAGATAGAACCAGGATTCATATCTATCTAATAGAGCCCGGATTCATTCTATCATATAGAGCCAGGATTCATATTTTCTATATAGAACCAGGATTCATATCTATCTCATATAGAGCAGGATTTCTATCTAATCTATATAGAGCCCAGGAGTCATATCCATTATATAGAACCAAGGATTATATCAGCATAAGAGCCCAGGATTCATTATCTATCTATATAGAGCCCAGGATTCATATTGATCGATAAGAACCCAGGATTCATATCTATCTATTATAGAGGCAGGATTCATATCTATCTTAAGACCAGGATTCATAATCTATCTATATAGAGCCCGGATTCATATCTATCTATATAGAACCCAGGATTCATATCTATCTATATAGAGCCCAGGATTCATATCTATCTAATAGAACCCAGGATTCATTATCTATCTATATAGAGCCCAGGATTCATATCTATCTAATAGAGCCCAGGATTCATATCTATCTATATAGAACCAGGATTCACTATTCAATCTATAATAGAGCCCAGGATTCATATCTATCTAAATAGAGCCAAGGAGTTCATATCTATCTATATAGAGCCAAGGATCATATGATCTATATGGAGCCCAGGATGCATATCTATCTATATAGAACCCAGGGATTCTATCTATCTATATAACCCAGGATTCATACTATCTATATGATCCCAGGATTCATTCTAATCTATATAGAACCCAGTATTCATATCTATCTATATAGAGCCCGGATTCAGATCTATCTATATAGAAACCCAGGATTCATATCTATCTATATAGAACCCAGGATTCATATCCATCTATATAGAGACCAGGAATTCATATCTATCTATATAGAGCCCAGGATTCATATCCATCTATATAGAGCCCAGGATTCATATTTATCTATATAGAGCCGGATTCATATTTATCTATATAAAGCCCAGGATTCATATTTATCATATAAAGCCCAGGATTCATATTTAATCTATATAGTGCCCAGGGATTCATATTATCTATATAGAGCCCAGGATTCATATTTATAATTACAAGCCAGGATTCATATTTATCTATATAAAGCCAGATTCATATCTATCTATATTAGAAGCCAGATCATATTTATCTATATAAGCCCAGGATTCATATTTATATTAATAAAGCCAAGGTTCATTATCTATCTATATAGTCCCAGGGATTCATATTATAGATAGAGCCCCGGATTCATATTTATCTATATATTAAAGCCCAGGATTCATATTGATCTATATAAAGCACAGGATTCATATCATCTATATAGAAGCCCCCCCAAGGGATCATATCTATCTATATAGAGCCCAGGATTCATATCTATATATATAGGCCCAGATTCATATTATCGATATAGAGCCCAGGATCATATCTATCTAATAGAGCCCAGGATTAAAGATTAGCTTTATAGAGCAGGATTCATATCTATCTATATAGAGCCCAGGATTCATAATTATCTATATAGAACCAGGATTCATATCTTTATATTATATAGAGCCCAGGATTCATATCTATTCTATATAGAGACCAGGATTCATATCTATCATATAGAACCCAGGGATCATATCTACTATATGAGAACCCAGGATTCATATCCATCATATAGAACCAGGATTCATATCCAGATATAGGAGAACCCGGATTTCATTATCTATCTATATAGAGCCAGGATTCATATCTATTAATAGAAACCGGATTCATATCTATCTATATAGAGCCCAGGATTCATATCTATCTATATAGAGCCCAGGATTCTATCGATATATATAGAACCCAGGATTCATATCTATCTATAGAGAACCCAGGATTCATATCCATCTATATAGAACCCAGGATTCATATCCATCTATATAGAACCCAGGATTCATATCCATCTATATAGAGCCCAGGATTCATATCTATCTATATAGAGCCCAGGATCATATTTATCTATATAGAACCAGGATTCTATCTATCTATATAGAGCCCAGGATTCATATCTATCTATATAGAGCCCCGGATTCAGATTTATCTATTAGAACCCAGGATCATATCTATCTATATAGAGCCCAGGATTCATATCTATCTATATAGAGCAGGATTCATATCCATCGAGATAGAAACCGGATTCAGATATATCTATAAGAGCCCAGGATTCATATCTATCATTATAAGCCCAGGATTCATATTTATCTATATTGAACCAGGATTCATATCCTATATAGAGCCCAGGATTCATATCTATCTATATAGAACCCAGGATTCTCATATCTATCTATTATAGAGCCCAGGATTTCATATCTATCTCTAAGAACACCAGGATTCTAGTCTATCTATATAGAGCCAGGAGTCATATCTATCTATATAGAGACCCAGGATTCATATCTATCTATATAGAGCCCAGGATTTATTATCTATTATAAAGCCCAGGATTCATAATCTATCTATATAGAACCCAGGATTCAGATCTATCTAGATAGAACCCAGGATCAGATCTATCTATATAGAGGCCAGGGATTTCCATATCTACGATATAGAGGCCATGATTCATATCTATCTATATCGAGCCCGGGATCATATCTATCTATATGGAAGCCAGGATATATTATCTTATATAGAGCCCAGGATTTCATATCTATCTATATAGAGCCCAGGGATTCATATCTATTATTATAGAGACCAGGATTCATATCTATCTATAATAGGCCCAGGATTTATATCCAAACTATATAAGCACAGGATTCTTCTATCTATATAGAGCCCAGGATTCATATTTACTATATAGAGCCCAGGATCATATTCATCTATATAGAGCCAGGATAAGATTCTATAATTATAGGACAGGATTCATATCTATTTCTTATATAGAACCAGGGGATTCATATCGATTATATAGATCCCAGGATTCATATCTATCTATCAGAGCCCAGGGATTCATATCTATCTATATAGAACCCAGGATTTCAATCTATCTATATAGAACCCAGGATTCATATCTATTATATAGAACCCAGGATACAATCATCTATATAGATCCCAGGATTCTATCTCATCGTATTAGAGCCCAGGATTCATATATATCTAATAGAGCCAGGATTCATATAGATCTATATAGAGCCAGGATTCATATCTATCATATAGAGCCAGAAGATTATATCTATCTATATAGAGCCCAGGATTCATATCTATCATATAGAGCCCAGGATTCATATCTATCTATATGAGCCACCGGATTTCTATATCTATATAGGCACAGGATTCAATCATCTATATAGAGCCCAGGATTCATACATCTATATAGAGCCCAGGATTTAATCTATCTAGATTAGAGCCCAGGATTCATATTATCTATATAGAGCCCAGGATCATAATCTATCATCTAGAGCCAGGATTCTATCTATCTATATAGAGCCAGGATTCATATTATCTATATAGAGCCAGGTTAATATCTATCTAGATAGAGCCCAGGATTACATATCTATCTATAAGAGCCCAGGATTCATTATATATCTTATAGAGCCCAGGTTCATATTTATCTATATAGGCCAGGATTCATATCATATAAATAGAGCCCAGTGATTCAGTATCTATCTATATAGCGCCCAGGATTCATATCTATCTATATAGAGCCCCGGATTCATATTTATCTATATAGAGCCAGATTCATATCTATCATTATAGAGCCCAGGATTCATATTATCTATATAGAGCCCCAGGAAGGATTCATATCTATCTATAGAGTGCCCAGGATTCATATCTATCTAGTAGAGCCCAGGATTATATCTATCTATATAGAGCCCAGGATCAATCTATTATATAGGCCCAGGATTCATATCTATCTATATAGAACCCAGGATTCCATATCTATCTATATAGAGCAGGATTAATATCTATCTATATAGAGCCAGGCATTCATATCTATCTATAGAGAGCCCAGGTCATATTCTCTATATAGAGCCCGAGGATCAATCTAGTCTATATAGACCAGGATTCATATCTATCTATATAGAGCCCAGGATCATATCTATTATATAGAGCCAGGTTCATATCTTATATATAGAGAGCCGGATTCATATCTATCTAGATAGAAGCCCAGGATTCATTATCTAATCTATATAGACCCAGGATTCAGATCTATATATATAGAGCCCAGGATTCATACTATTATATAGAGCACAGGATTCATAGCTATCTATATAGAGCCCAGGATTCATATCTATCTAATAGAGCCCAGGATTCATGTATCGTATCTATTAGAGCCAGGATTAATATTATATATATAGAGCCCAGGATCATATCTATTCTATATAGAGCCCAGGATTATTATCATTACTCATAGTGCCCAGGATCATACTATTATATAGAAGCCCAGTTTTTTTGATTCATATCTATCTATATAGAGCCCAGGATTCATATCTATCTATATAAAGCCCAGGATTCATATCTATCTATATAGTGCCCAGGATTCATATCTATCTATATAGAGCCCAGGATTCATATCCATCTATATAGTGCCCAGGATTCATATCTATCTATATAGAACCCAGGATTCATATCTATCTAATGGAGCCAAGGATTCATATCTATCTATTAGAGGAGCCCAGGCTTCATATCTATCTAATAGAGCCAGGATCATATCTATCTATATAGAGCCATGATTCATATCTATCTATATAGAGCCCAGGGATTCATATCATCTTATAGAGCCCAGGATTCATATCTATGTATAGGAGCCAGGATTCATATCTACTAGATAGAACCAGGATTCATATCTATCATATAGGAGCCCAGGATTCATTCTATCTTAAATAGAGCCAGGATTCATACTATCTAAATAGAGCCCAGGATCATATCTATCTACAAGAGCCCAGGATTCCTAGTTATTCTATATAGGAGCCCAGGATTCATATCTATCTTCTAATAGAGCCCAGGATTCATATCTATCATATAGAGCCCCGGATCATATCTATCTATATAGAGCCAGGATTCATATCTATCTAATAGAACCCAGGATTCATATCATCTATATAGAGACCAGGATCATATCTATCTGAAATAGAGCCCAGATTCATAAAAAAAATAATAAATAAATAAACTAAAAAAATAATATATTAATATAAAATATATAAATAATAATAAAAAAATCTATTATCTATATAGAGCCCAGGATTCAATGCATCTATATGGAGCACAGGATTAATTATCTATCTATATAGAAACCCAGGATTCATATCTATTATATCGAACCCAGGATTCATATCCTACTTATAGATCCCAGGATCATTCTATCTATATAGAACCAGGATTTCATATCTATCTATATAGAGCCCAGGATTCATATCTATCTATAATAGAAACCAGGATTCATATCTATCTATTATAGAACCAAGGAGTCATATCCATTCTATATAGAGCCCAGGATTCATATCTATTATATAGAGCCCAGGATTCATATCCATCTTATATAGAGCCCCAGGATTCATATTTATCTATAGCGGAGCCAAGGATTCTATTTATCTATATAAAGCCAGGATTCATATTTATCTATATAAAGCCAGGGATTCATAGTTATCTATTATAGTGCCCAGGATTCATATTTATCTATATAGAGCCCAGGATTCATATTTATCTATATCAAAGCCCAGGATTCTCTTATCATATAAGCCCAGGGATTCTATCTATCTATATAGTGCCCAGGATTCATATTATCGATATAGAGCCCGGATTCATATTTTATCTATATAAAGCCAGGATTCATATCTATCTATATTAAGCCCCCAGGGGATTCATATCTATCTATATAAAGCCCAGGATCATATCTATCTATATAGAGACCAGGATTCATATCTATCTATATAGTGCCAGGATCCTTATCTATCTATATAGAGCCCAGGATTTCATATATCTATCTATATAGAGCCCAGATTCATATTATCTATATAGAGCCCAGGATTTCAATTATCTATATAGAAGCCAGGATTCATATCTATCTATATAGAACCCAGGATTCATATCTATCTATTGGAGAGCCCAGGATTCATATCTATCTATATAGAGCCAGGCTTCATATCTATCTAGATAGAACCCGGATTCATATCTATCTATTAGAACAGGCTTCATATCCATCTATATAGAACAGGATTCATATCCATCTATAATTAGAAACCCAGGATTCAGATCTATCTATTACTAGGACCAGGAGTCCTCTATCTATCTAGAACCCAGGAGACATATCTATTCTATATAGAGCCCAGGATCCATATCTATCTATATAGAGGCCAGGATTCATACTACTATATTAGAACCCAGGATCATATATCTATATCGAAACCAGGATTCATATCATCTATTATAGAACCCAGGCTTCATATCAATATATAGGAACCCAGGATTCAGGACCATCTTATAGAGCCAGGATTCATATCTATCTATATAGAGCCCAGGATTATATTTATCTTATAGTAGAACCCAGGATTAATCTATATATATAGAGCCCAGGATTCCTACTATCTATATAGAGCCCAGGATTCATATTTATTATATAGAACCCAGGATTCATATCTATCTATTGATAGAGCCCAGGATTCATATCTATCTATATAGAGCCCAGGATTCATATCCATCTATATAGAACCCAGGATTCATATCTATCTATATAGAGCACAGGATTCATATCTATCTATATAGAGCCCAGGATTCATATTTATCTATATAGAACCCAGATTCATATCTATCTATAAGAGCCCAGGATTCATATCTACTATAGAAACCCAGGCAGTCATATCTATCTATATAGAGCCCAGGATTCATATCTATCTATATAGAACCCAGGATTCATATCTATCTATATAGAGCCCAGGATTCATATCTATATATTATGAGCCCAGGATCATATCTATCTATCTAGAGCCCAGGAATTCATACTATCTATATAAGCACAGGATTCATATCTTCTATATAGAACCCAGGATCAAATCGATCTAATAGAACCCAGGATTCATATTATCTAGATAGAGCCAGGATTCTATCTATGCTATATAGAGCCCATGAGTCATATCTATCTATATAGAGCCCAGGAGTATATCGATCGATTAGGGAGCCCAGGATTCATATTTATCATCTAGAGCCCAAGGATCATATCTATCTATAAAGAGCCAGTTCATATCTATCTAATAAGAGACCAGGATTCCTATCTATCTAGATAGGCCAGGATTTATATCCAACTAGATTAAAGCACAGGATTCATAATTATATATAGAGCCCAGGATTCATATTTATATTAATAGAGCCCAGGCATTCAATCTATCTATATAGAGCCAGGATTCAATCTATCTCTATTAGAGACCGGATCATATCTATTATATAGAACCAGGATCATATCTATCATATAGATCCAAGGATTCATATCATCTTATATAGAGCCCAGGATTAATAATCTATCATATAGAACCCAGGATTCATATCTATCTATATGAGAACCCAGGAGTTCATATCTATCTATATAGGAAGCCCAGGATTCATATCTATACTATATAGAGCCCAGGATTTCATCGAGCTACTCATAGAGCCATTCACTTCATTGCAGGATTCCATATTATCTATAATAGAGCCCAGGAATTCATATCTATCTATATAGAGCCAGGATTCATATCTATCTCTAGTAGAGTCCCGGATTCTATTTATCTATATAGAGCCCAGATCATTCATATACCCTATCATACTATTAATAGAGCCCAGGATCACTATTCTATATTCCGTTCATATCTATCTATAGAGCCAGGATCAAATCTATTCTATATAGACCCAGGATTCATATCTATCTATATAGAGCCCAGGATTCATATCTATCTATATAGAGCCAGGATTCATATCTTCTAATAGAGCCCAGGATTCATATCTATCTATATAGTGCCCAGGATTCATATCTATCTATATAGAGCCCAGGGTTCTATCATCTATATAGAGCCCAGATTCATATCTATCTGATAGAGCCCAGTGATTATATCTATTATTAGAACCCAGGATTCATATCTATCTATTAGACCACAGGATTCATATCTATCTATATAGAGCCCTGATTCATATCTATCTAATAGAGCCCAGGATCATATCTATCTATATAGACAAGCCGGATTCTATCTATCTATACTAGAAAGCCCGGATTCATATCTATCTATATAGAGCACCGAAGGATTCATATTCTATCTATAATAGAGCCCAGGCCATAACTAATAACATTTCAATATCATCTAAATGAGCCCAGGATTCATATCTATCATATAGAGCCCAGGCATTAATCATCTATAAGAACCCCAGGATATATCTTCTATATAGAGCCCAGGATTCATACTCTCTATCTATATCGACTAGTGATTCATATCTATCTATATAGAGCCCAGGATTAATATCTAATGCTATATGAGCCCAGGATGTCATATCTATATCTAATATAGAGCCCAGAGATTCAGCATATATACTCATCATATCTATAGGAGCACGGATTCATATCTATCTATATAGAGCCCAGTATTCATATCTATCTATATAGAAAGCCCGGTTCAGACTATCTATATAGTAGCCAGGTCCATCTACTATTGCAGATCATCTATCTAAATAGAGCCCAGGATTCATATCATCAATAGAAACACGGATTCATCATCGATTAGCCCAGGATTCCTAGTCATCTAATAGAGCCCAGGATTCATTCATCTATATAGAACCTCAGGATTCATATGACTAAATAGCCCAGAGTCATCCTATCTTACTCTAGAGACCCAGGATTCATATCCATCCTATATAGAGCCAGCATTCTAGTTTCTATATAGAGCCCAGGATTCATATCTATCTATATAGAAACCCAGATTATAGCTATTCTAACAGGATTAGTATATCCTAGGCCCAGGATTTCATATCTATCATATAACACCCGAGGATTCATATCTATCTTATTATAGAGCCAGGATTCAATCTATCTATATGAGCCCGATTCATATCTATCTATTAGAACCCAGGATTCATATCTTCTATGATAGACCCGGATCAATCTATCTAGATAGAACCCAGATTCATATCTCATCTATATAGACCAGGATTCATATCATCTATATAGAACCCAGGATTCTAGCTCATTCTTATATAGAGACGGATTATATCATCTATATAGACCCAGGACTTCATATCATCTCTATAGAGCCCATGATTCATATCTAATTATCATAGAGCCAGATTCATATCTATCTATGAAGCCAGGATTCATACTATCTATATAGACATCAATCGATCTAAATAAGTCCCCAGGATTCTCGATCTATCATATAGAGCCGCAGCGATTCATCATCTATCTAATAAGCCCAGGTCAATCTATCATATGACCAATCATATTATCTAATAGACCCAGGATATCATATGCCGATTCATATTCTATAAGGGCCCAGGATTCATATCTATCTGATAGAGCACCCAGGATTCATATCTATACTATATAGAGACCCGGATCATATCTATCTATATAGAAGCCAGGGATCCTTATACAATTTATCTATCTATGAGCCCAGGTCTCTAACGACATTCATTATCTATGGGGAATTTATCTTTATGACCGGTCTAGCTAAGACGATTCATATCTATCTATATAGAGCCCAGGATTCATATCTATCTATATAGTAGCACAGGATTCATATCTATTCTATAGAGCCCCAGGATCATAATCTATCTATATAGAGCCCAGGATCATTCTATCTATATAAGCCCGGATTTCGCATATCATCTATATATGACCCAGGATTCCATACTCTATCTAATAGAGCCCAGGATTCATAATCATCTATATAGTAGCACCAGGATCATATCTATCTATAATAGAGCCCAGGATCATATCTTCTATATGGAGCCCAGGAGTTCATATCGTAGCTAATCAGAGCCCAGATTCGATTTCTATATAAGCCCGTATCTATATAGTAGACCCAGGATTCATATCTATCGCTATATAGAGCCCATGATTATTATCTATCTATATAGACCCGACGTACATATCTATCTATATAGAGCCAGGATTCATATCTTCTATATCAGACCAGGATTCACCTTCATAGCCGGTAAATCTATTATATGGAGCAGGATTCATATCTCTATCTATATGGAGCCCAGATCATATCTAATCTAATAGAGCCAGGATTCTTACTATCTATATAACCCGGATAACTTATAGGAGCCAGGATTCATATCTATCTGAAATAGAGCCAGGATCTACATTATATAGACCCAGATTCATTCATCTAATAGAGCCCAGGAATCAGATCATCTATAGAGAGCCCAGGCATATCCATCTATCATACCGGTTCACATATGCCAGCATTATTCTATAGACCCAGGATTCATATCTCATAAGCAGCATTCAATACTATAAATAGAGCCCAGGATTCATATCTATCTATATAGAACCGGATTCCATCATCTATCTATATAGACCCAGGATTCATTATCTATCTATGATGAGCCCAGGATCATATATCTAATTACAGGATCATCTCTATAGAGCCCAGGATTCATATCTAGTACTATATGGAACCCAGGATTCATACTATCTATAGAACCCAGGATTCATATCTATTATATAGAGCCCCAGGATTATCTCTCAGATGACCATATCATTATCACTATATAGAACCCGATTCATATCTCATCGATACTATAGAACCCATGGATTCATATCTCTATATAGACCCAGGATTCATATCCATCTATATAGAACCCAGGATCTCTTAATATAGAACCAATCATCACATCTATATAGAGCCCAGGATTCATATTATCTATATAGAGCCCAGGAATTCTATTGATCTATATAGAACCATCTAGCCCGGATTCATATCTATCTATATAGACCAGATATATATCTATCTATATAGAGCCCAGGATTCCATATTTCCATCTATATAGAGCCCAGGATTCATATGCATCGATCCCAGCTCATCATCATATGAGCCCAGGATCATCATATAACCCATTCGATCTACTATATAGAGCCCAGGTCAATCGATCATATGCCGATGATCTCTATATAGAGCCCAGGGTTCATAGCTATCTTATATAAGCCCAGATTCATATATCTATATAAACCCAGGATTCATTACTATCTATATAATAGACGGATTCATATCTATCTTATAGAACCCAGGTTCAATGCTATATTACCTGTCATATCTATCTTATAGAGCACAGGAGTCATGATCTATCTTCGATAGAGCCCCAGGATTGCATATCTATCTTATATGAGCCACGGATTCATATCTACTATATAGAGCCCAGGACTAATACTATATAACCAGGATTATCTATCTATATAGACCCAGGATTACATATCTATCTATTAGAACCTGATTCATATCTATCTATTGTAGACACAGATTCATATCTATCTATATAGAACCAGGATTCATATCATCTATATAGAACCACAGGATTCATGATCTATCCTTAAGAAGCCCAGGATTCATATCTGCGATTATTATAGAGCCCAGAGATTCATATTTATCTAAAGAACCAGGAATTCATATCTATCTATATAGAGCCAGGATTCAATCTATTTATATAGACCCAGGATTTATATCTAATCTAATAGACCCAGGATGTTATCGCTCTATAGAACCCAGGATTCATATCCTATCTATATAGAACGCCAGGATTCATATCCATCTATATAGACCCAGGATTCATTATCCTCATATATGAGCAGCAGGATTCATATCTTATGCCGTATATAGTGGCTCCAGAACCAGGTCATATTATCTATATAGAGCCCAGATTTCATATCTATCTATCTAGAGCCCGTTGTATGACAGATCATATCTACTACTTGAGAGCCCAGGATTCATATTCATCTATATAGGAGCCCAGGATTCATATCCATCTAGATAATGGAGCCCAGGATCTATTTATCTATATAGAGCCCAGGTCAGATCTTCGAGATAGGCAGGATTCAATGATCTATATGAACCCAGGATTCATATCTATCTATTAGAGCCCAGGTTCATATCTATCTATATAGAAAGTCAGGATTCATAGCTCATGCATATAAGAGCCAAGATTCTATCTATCAATAGAACCCAGGATTCATATATATCTATATAGACCCAGGATTCATATCCTATCTATATAGAGACCCCAGGATTTCATATCTATCTATATAGAGCCCAGGATTCATATTATCTATATAGAAAGGTCATACTATATATAGGACCAGGATTCATCTATCATATAACAGCTAATATATAGAACCAGGATTCATTCTATCTATAAGAGACAGGATTCATATCTATCTATATAGAGCCCAGATTCATATCTTCCCTCATGTAGAGCCCAGGATTCAATCTTTCTATATGAGCCAGGATTCATATTCTATCTATTAGAGCCCAGGTATGTTTTTTTTCCATATCTATCTATATAGAATCCAGGATTCATATCTATTATATAGCGACCCAGGATTCATATCTATCTATATAAGCCACGGATTCATATCTATCTAATATAGAACCCAGGATTCATATCTATCTGATATAGAGCTCCCAGATCATATCTAGTCTATATATGACCCAGGATTCATATCTCTATACTGAAACCCAGGATTCATATCTATCTATATAGAACCCAGATTCATATCTATCTATATAGAACCAGGGATTCATATCTATCCTAGTCTAGATCACAGGATATATCTTATCTTATAGAGCCCAGGATAATTCATATCTATCTATAGAACCAGGATTCATATCTATCTATATAGAGCCCCAGGATTCTATTATCTAATAGAGCGCAGGAGTTCTATTATCTATAAGAGCCCAGGATTCATATCCTAGTCTATATAGTGCCCAGGATTCATATCTATCTATATAGAGCCAGGTATCATATCTACTCTATATAGAGCCCAGGATTCATATCTATCTATATAAGCCCAGGATTCATATATTAATATGAGCCCAGGATTCATATCTATCGTAATAGAGCCCAGGATTCATATCTATCTATATAGAGCCAGGAGTTCATATCTGTCCTATATAGAGCCCAGGATTCTATCTTAGTCATATAGAGCCCAGGATTCATATCTATCATATAGAGCCCGGATCTATATCTATCTATATAGAGCCCAGGATTCATATTATCTATATAGAGCCCAGGATCATATCTATCTAAATAAGAGCCCAGGATTTTCTATCTATTATAGAGCCAAGGATTCATATCTATTATATAGAGCCCTAGGATTCATATTTATCTATATAGAGCCCAGGATCATATCTATCTATATAGAGCCCAGGCTTCATATCTATCTATATCGAGGCCCAGGATTCATATCTATCATATGTGCCCAGGATTCATATCTATCTATATAGAGACCAGGATAATATCTATCTATATAGAGCCCAGGATTCAATCATATATATAGAGCCAGGATTATATCTATCTATATAGAACCCAGATCATATCTATCTATATAGAGCCCAGGTTCAGATCTATCTATATAGAGCCCAGGATTCAATCGATCTATATAGAGCCCAGGATTCAGATCTAATCTAGTATAGAGCCAGGATTCAGATCGATCTATATAGAACCCAGGGATTCATATCTATTCTATATAGAGCCCAGGATTCAGATCTATCTAATAGAAGCCCAGGATTCAGACTATCTATATAGAGCCAGGATTCATATCTATCTATATAGAGCCCAGGCTTCAATCTATCGATATAGACCCAGGATTCATATCTATCGATATAGAGCCCCCAGGATCATATCTATCTGATAGAGCCCAGGATTCATATCTATCTATATAGAGCCAGGATCATATATATATATATAGAGCCAGGATTCATATCTATCTATATAGAGCCCCAGGATTTCATATTATCTATATAGAGCCAGGATTCATATCTATTCTATATAGAGCCCAGGTCATATCTATCTATATAGTGCCCCCAGGATTCATATCTATCTTATAGAGCACAGGATCATATCTATCTATATAGAGCGGAAACAGGATCATATCTATCTATATAACGCCCAGGATCATATCTATCTATATAGTGCCAGGATTCATATCTCTCTATAAGAGCCAAGGAATTCATATCCATCTAATAGTGGCCGGATTCATATACTATCTATATGAACCAGGATCATATCTATCTATATGGAGCCAGGATGTCATATCTATCTATATAGAGCCCAGGATTCAGATCTATTATATAGAGCCAGGATTCATATTATCATATATGAGCCCATGATTCATATCTATCTATATGAGCCAGGATTCATATATTCTAATAGAGCCCAGGATTCATATCTAGCTATATAGAGCCCAGGATCAATCTATCTATATAGAACCAGGTTCATATATATCTATATGAGAGCCAGGAGGATTTCATATCTATCTAAAATAGAGCCCAGATTAATATCTATCTAAATAGAGACCAGGATTATATCTACTAACTGAGCCCAGGATTCAAATCTCATCTATATAGAAGCCCCAGGATTCAGATCTATCTAAATAGAGCCAGGATTCATATCTTATCTATCTATATGAGAGCCCAGGATTCATATTTATCTATATAGAGCCCAGGATTCAGATTATCTATATAGGAGCCCAGGATTCATATCTCTTCTTCTATATAGAACCCAGGATCATATCTATCTAAAATAGAGCCCAGGATTCCTATTATCTAAGAGAGCCCAGGATTCATATCTATCATATAGCGTCCAGGATTCATATCTATCTATATAGAGCCCAGGATTCAATCTACTAATAGAACCCAGGTCATATCTATCTATATAAGAACCAGGATTTCATTATCTATCTATATAGAGCCCAGGATTCATATCTATTATTAGAGCCCAGGATCAATATATCATATAGAGGCCCGGGCTTAGTATCTATCTATATAGACCCAGGATTCATATCTATCTGATATAGAGCCCAGGATCAGATCTATCTATATAGAGCCCATTGATTCATAATCTATGAATAGAGGCCCCAGGATCATATCTATCTAAATGAGAGCCCAGGATCATATCTATCTATATAGAGCCCAGGATTCATATATATCGAAATATGAGCCCAGGATAATATCTATCTATAGAGAGGCCCAGGATTCATATCTATCTAATAGAGCCAGGAGTCATATCTACTATATAGAGCCCAGGATCATATCTATCTAAAATAGAGCCCAGGATTCAATATATTAATAGAGCCCAGGATTCATATCTATCTAAATAGAGCCCAGGGCATTCATATCTATCTATATAGAGCCCCAGGATCATATATATATATAGAACCCAGGAATTCATATCTATCTATATAGAGCCCAGGATTCATATTCTATCATGATAGATCCTAGGGATTATATCTATCTATATAGAGCCAAGGATTTCATATCTTATCTATATAGAACCCAGGATTCACATCATCAAATAGAGCCCAGATTCATATCCTCTATTGGATCCCAGGATTCATATCTTATAATCTATATGGAGCCAGGATTCAATCTATCTATATGAGCCCAGGTTCATATCTATCTATATAGAGCCGGATTCAAGTATCGATCTATATAGAGCCCCAGGATTCCCTATCTATAATCTGGACGCCCAGGATTCATATCTAGCTAAATAGAGCCACAGGATCATATCCATCTGATAGAACCCAGGATTCATATCCATCTATATAGAGCCAGGCTTCCTATCCATCATATAGAGCCCAGGATTCATATCCATTCATATAAGAACCCAGGATTCATATAATCTATATAGAGCCCAGGATCATACTTATCAGATAGAACCAGATTCATATCCATCCTTATAGAGCCAGCATCATATTTATATAGATAGAGCCAGGATTCCTATTATCTATATAGAACCCAGGAGTCATATCTTATCTATATAGAACCCGGATCATATCTATTATATAGAGCCCAGGATTCATATCTATCTATATAGAACCCAGAGGATTCATTAATATAATCTATATAGAGCCCAGGATTCATATTTATCTATTATAGAACCCAGGATCATAATCGATCTATTATAGAACCAGGATTTCATTCATCTATATAGGCCCAGGATTCATACTATCTATATAGACCAGGATGCATATCAATCTATATAGAAAAACCCAGGATTCGTATCAATCTATATAGACCGGATTCATACCACTATATAGAAGAACCCAGGATTCATATCCAATATATATAGAACCCAGATTCATATCCATATATATAGAACCAGGATTCATATCTATCTATATAGAGCCCAGGATTCATATCTATCTATATAGAGCCCAGGATTCATATCTATATAGAACCCATCTATATAGTCCCCAGGATTCATATCTATCTATATAGAGCCCAGGATTCATATCTATCTATATAGAGCCCAGGATTCATATCCATCTATATAGAGCCCAGGATTCATATCCATCTATATGGAGCCCAGGATTCATATCCATCTATATGGAGCCCAGGATTCATATCCATCTATATAGAGCCAGGATTCATATCTATCTATATAGAGCCCAGGATTTCTACTATCTATATAAGAGCCCAGGATTCAATGATCTATCTATATAGAGCCCAGGATGCATATCTATCTATATAGAACCCAGGAGTCAATCGATCTATATAGAGAACAGGATTCATATCTATCTTTATAGAACCGGGATTCATATCTAGCTATATAGAGACACGGATTCAATCTACTCTATAGATCCCAGGATTCATAGCTATCATAATAGAGCACAGGATTCATATCGATCTATATAAGCCCAGGGATTCATTATTATCTATATAGAGCCCAGGATTAGTATCTATCTATATAGAACCCAGGATTCATATCTATCTATATAGAGCCCAGGATTCATATCTATCTAATAGAGCCCAGGATTCATATCTATCTATATAGAGCCACGGTTCAAATCTATCTAAATAGAGGCCAGGTTCATATCGATCGAATAGAGCCCAGATTCATATCTATCTAAATAGAGCCCAGGATTAATATCTATCTTATAGAGCCCAGGATTCATTATCTATCTATATGAACCAGATCATATCTATCTATATAGAGCCCCAGGATTCATATCTATCTAATAGATCTAGGATTCTTATCTATCTATATAGGCCCCAGGATTCAATCTATCTATATAGAACCCAGGATCACAATCTATCTAAATAGAGGCCCAGGATTCATATATCTAATGGAGCCCAGGATTCCATATCTATCTATATGGGCCAGGATTCATATGCTATTCTATATAGAGCCCAGGATCAGTATCTATCCTATATAGAGCCAGGATTCATATCATCTCTATGGAGCCAGGATCATATCTATCTAAATAGAGCCCAGGAATTCATATCCCTCTATATAGAACCCAGGATTCATATCCATCTATATAAGCCCCAGGATTCATATCCATTCTATATAGAAGCCCAGGATTCATATCCAATCTATATGAACCCAAGGATTCATATCCACTATATAGAGCCAGGATTCATATTTATCGTATAGAACCCAGGATTCATATCCATCTATATAGAGCCAGCATTCATATTATCTATATAGAGCCAGGATTCAATCTATCTATATAGAACCCAGATTCATATCTATTATAAGGAACCCAGGATTCATATCTATCTATATAGAGCCCAGGATTCATATCTTCTATTAGAACCAGGATTCAATATATAATGATAGAGCCAGGATTCATATTATCTAATCGAAACCACCAGGATTCATATCGATCTATATAGAACCCAGGATTATATCCTATCATATAAGAGCCAGGATTCAATCTATCTCTATAGTTATAGAAACCCAGATTCATATCCATCTATATAGAACCCAGGATTCATATCCATCTATATAGAACCCAGGATTCATATCCATCTATATAGAACCCAGGATTCATATCCATCTATATAGAACCCAGGATTCATATCCATCTATATAGAACCCAGGATTCATATCTATCTATATAGAGCCCAGGATTCATATCTATCTATATAGAGCCCAGGATTCATATCTATATAGAACCAATCTAAAGCCCAGGATCATATCATCTATATAGAGCCCAGGATGCATTATCTATACATAGAGAGCCCAGGATTTCATATCCATCTATATAGAGCCCAGGATTCATATCCATCTATATAGAACCCAGGATTCATATCCATCTATATGGAGCCCAGATTCGATCCATCTATATAAGAACCCAGGATTCATATCCGATTCTATAAGAAGCCAGGATTCATATTTATCTATATAGAGCCCAGTATTCATATCTATCTATATAGAGCCCAGGATTCATATCTATCTATATAGAACCCAGGATTCATATCTATCTATATAGAGCCACGGATCATATCTATCCTTCCTATAGAAACCAGGATTCGATATCTATCTATATGAGCAAGGATTAATCTATCTATATAGAGCACAGGATTAATCTCTATCTATATAGAGCCCAGGATTCATATCTATTATATAGAGGGCCCAGGATTCATATCTATCTATATAGAACCCAGGATTCATATCTATCTATATAGAACACAGGATTCATATCTATCTATATAGAACCCAGGATTCATATCTATCTATATAGAAGCCCAGGATTCATATCTATCTATATAGAAGCACAGGAGTCATATCTCCTCTATATAGAGCCCAGGATTCATATCTATCTATATAGAGCCCAGGATTCATATTTATCTATATAGAACCCAGGATTCATATCTATCTATATAGAGCACAGGATTCATATCTATTTATATAGAAACCAGGATTCATATCTATCTATATAGAGCCCAGGATTTATAGCTTTCTATATAGAGCCCAGGATTCATATATGATCTAGTATAGAGCCGGATTCATATTCAATCTATATGGAGCCAGGATTCATATTATCTATATAGAGCCCAGGATTCATATCTATCTATATAGTGCCAAGGATCATATCTATAATATAGAGCCCAGGATCAGATCTGATCTCTATAGAGCCCAGGATCATACTATATATAGAGAGCCCAGGATTCTATCCATCTATATGGAGCCCAGGATATATCCATTCTCTATGGAGCCCAGGGGATTCATATTATCTATATAGAGCCCCAGGATTCATATTCTATCTATATAGAAACCAGGATTCATATCTTATCATGTACGAGCCCAGGATTAATATCCTCCATCTATATAGAGCTCAGGATTCATGTCCATCTATATAGAGCCAGGATTCATATCTATCTATATAGAACCCAGGATTCATATTTATCTATATAGAACCCAGGATTCATATCCATCTATATAGAACCCAGGATTCATATCTATCTATATAGAACCCAGGATCATTATTTACTAATAGAACCCAGGATTCAATCTTATCTATATAGAGACCAGGATGCAATCTAGCTTATAGAACCCAGGATACATTAGATATATAGAGCCAGGATTCATATCTAGTCTATATAGAGCACAGGATTCAATTTTTTCCCAACGAGAAGAGCCCAGGATTCATATCTTCTATATAGAGACCAGGATTTCAGTTCGTCTCTATAGCATCCGGCTTCATATCTATCTATATAGAATCCAGGGATTCATATCTATTCTATATAGAACCCAGGATTCATATCGACTATATAGAGCCCAGGATTCATATCTCTCTATATAGAACCAAGGATTATATCTATCTATAGAGAGCAGGATCATATCTTCTATATAGAACCCAGGATTCATATCTATCTATCATGGAACCAGGATTCATTATCTATCTATATAGAACCAGGATTCATTTCTATCTATATAAGCCCAGGATTAATATCTATCTATATAGAGCCCAGGATTTATATCTATTCTTATAGAGCCCAGGATTCAATCTATCTTATAGAACCCAGGATTCATTCTATCTAATAGAGCCCAGGATTCCATCTATCTATATAGAGACAGGATTCATATCTATCTATATAGAGCCCAGGATTCATACTATATATGATTAGTGCCCAGGATTCATATCTATCTATAGAGAGCCCGGATTCATACTATCTATATAGAGCCAGGATTCATTATCGATCTTATATAGAGCCCATGATTCATATCCTCTATATGGAGCCCAGCCCTTCATATCTATTAACTAGAGCCAGGATCATATCTATCTATATAGAGCCCAGGATTATATCTCGTCTATATAGAGCCCAGGATTCATATCTATCTATTATTAGAGCCCAGGATCATATCTATCTATATAGAGCCAAGGAGTCAGATATATCTATATAGAGCCAGGATTCATATCTATCTATATAGAAACCCCGGATTCACTGATTTATAAACCGATGACATTAGATAGTATTGAGTGAAGAAATGACATACGCCATCCAGTCCAACCCATCTAGCAAGATCCTCATTCCTGCAACTGTTTTTTTTTTTTTTTTTTTTTTAATCAGAGAAAGGCAAAAAAACCCACCAAATTTATGAAGGGGAAAAAAAAAAGTGGCAATCGGAAATTCCCTGGATTCAACTCTACTTTATGTATCAATACCAGTTATATGGTATTAACTTGCACATCCTGTTTGTAGAAACTCATTTTCAGATTTTTTTTTTAACCTGACCAATGAAACCTTGCCATAACAACGTCACTGGAAGACAGCAGTTCCATAGCTTTACCGTTCTACCAGTGACAAACCCTTTACCAACTTGAAGCCTAAACCTTTTCTCAAGTCTTAAGGATGTCCACGTGTCCTCTGACTGCTCTCTTGGTGAAACAAGCCCCAGATAGTTATTGTAAGGCCCGTTAATGATTTATACACAGTAATAATATCCCCACGCAATGTGCCTTTTTCCAGAGTACGTAATTGTAACTTTTCCAGTCTCTCTTCTATATTCAAGTCCCCCAATCCCTATTAATTTAGTCCCTTCTCTGATCGAACCCTTTCCATTTCAAAGCTGTTCCTTTTGTACACAGGATTCCAAAACGCACTGCATATTCCAGATGAGGCCTTCCAAGCTTTGTTAAAGAGGAGAATTACATTTTTCCTTTCCCCCCCCCCCTTTGAATCCATACCTCTCTGTATACAGACAATACCATTGCTGGCTCTGCTGTGTGCCTGGCACTGCTTGCTCCTTTAAGTTTGTATCCTACCAAAAAACCTAAGAGCCCTTTCCAATAGGGAGTCACTTACACAGAGCCATTTATAGGATAAGGTAGCACAAGTAGTTTTTTAAGTCCAAAATGCATCCACCTGTAATGTATCAACATTGATATCTCATCTGCCACTTAGGGAAGCCCATGTGACAAATCTAGATTGCACATCCTCGGAAGTTTTTAATGGTCGACAAAAAGTTTTGTTGTCATAAGCAAACGCATAAACACTTGCTGACAAACCCACTTCCAAATCATTAATAAATAGATTAAATAGAAGTGGCCCCAACAGAAAACCCTGTGGCACGCCCCACTTAGCACTTGACTTTAGTCCATAATGATGAAGCCCCATTAACAAATACTATCTGCACCTATTCATTAACCAATGGTCTATCCATGTACAAGTGACTCCCCAGACCAACACACCATAGCTTAAAATTGTTGCCTATGGGGGACTGTATTCAAAAGCCTTTGTAAAATCAAGTAAACTACATTACTGCTATACCAGAGTCTAAAATTTCTAATCATTCCTCATAAAAGCCTAAGCAAGTTAGTCTTGACAAGATCTATTCATCCCAAATCCATGCTGGGTATACTTATAATGTCAGTCTTGTGAAACATACTCTAGAAAGTTTCCCTATTAAAAACTTTTCATTATCTTCCCACACTGAAGTTCTAAACTTACAGGCCGTAATTACCCGGCTATGAAACACTACCCTTTCTAATATTGGAATAACATCAGCCTTTTCCACCAACCAGAGACACACCTCGGGAACCATGAGGGAATATGGCAAAAATAAGAAAACACAATAGGCCTAGATAAAACTGAACTGAGCTCCCTAAGTACCCGAGGATGTATTATCTGGTCAAGGAGATTTGTTAATATTAACCTATTTTTTAGGTCTATTCTGTACCATATCCTCAGTTAACAAGTGCAATTGAAACTTTTATACCTATTGCAACTATTCCTCTATTGATATCTGTATTTGGATCTTCGATAGTGTACACGATAAACAAAATATTTAAATTTATCAGCCATCCTCCGTAACTAACTTTTCCCATTAAATAAAATGGTGCCACATTTCTCAGTTCCTCATCTTCTTGCTATTAATATACTTATAAACAATTTAGGTTTCGTAATGTTGTCAGCTTTCTAACTTCAATTTTAATTTTAGCTACCATATAAACTCGAGAGTATAAACCGGACCCGAGTATTTAAACGAGTACCCCCAATTTCAGCAAAATCCTAATTAAAAGTTGTTGACCGAGAGTATAAATCCGAGGGTAGAAACGCCCAACTCACTTGGCATTCAAGATGTTGGAAAAATACAAACCCCAGGCTGCTTTATTAGCTGGGGGTTGCAGTTTCCAAACAATCTGAATGCCAAGTGAGGGTGGCATCAAGATGTATTGGAACTACAACTCCAGCATGCTTTATAGCTGGGAGTTGCAGTTTCCAAAATATAAATGCCAGTGAGGGTGGCATGCTAAAGATGTTTGGAAACTACAAATCCCAGCACGCCATGCTTTATTAGATGGAGTTGTAGTTTTCCAGAACATCTTGAATGCCACCCTACGATGTGGCATCAAGATGTTTTGGAGAAAACTGACTCACAGCTAACAAAGACATGTGGGGTTGTTAGTTGTCCAAACATCCTGACATGCCCCCCCTCCCCTTCCCACCCCGTTTCAGTTGTTCCTGTGGTGTATCCCTCGTGGCTCATGCTTCTTCTCCCTGTGGGCTCTCTCTCCTGTGGGGCTCTCTCTCTGGGCTTCCCTTCGTCCTTGGGCTCTCTTCTCGGCATTCTGCAGGAATTGCCGGCAGCCGTCGCGCGCTTCCGTACTTGGCGCGGATGAACACGCGTCGGACTGTCGCGACTGGCTCCGATGCGCCGACTTTGGCACTGGCGGTGCGAAGTAGTGACAGTAGACCGCACAACAGGTACGAAAACGATTGCTGCGGCGCTGTGCCGGAATGGCCCAGGTAAGTCTGTGTATATCGAATCGAGTGTATAAACCGAGTCCGAGTTTGTCTACAGGGATATTTCAGCCTGAAAACTCGGTTATACCGAGTATTATACTGGTTTAGTTTGAGTGAATTTCTTACCACTCCTCACACAAGTTACGTTTTATTAATGCCTAAGGCCCTTTCCGTTCCCTCGCCTAAAGGTTTTAGATGCCTTTTTCCTTTCCATTTGCCTTTGACATCAGAAATCAGACCACATGGGGCACAGACTATTTTTTTTACATTATTTACCAAGGGTATAAAATTAGATGTGAACTGGCTTAAATCAATCTTAAACACAGTCCACTTTGTTCAGTACCTTTACCTGTATAATTATCCCAGTTGACATCTGAAGAGTGTTTACCTGGGAAAATTTGCCTTTCCGAAATTGAAATTTTTTGTTAACCCAGCGCACTTTTCCTGTCGATAACAAAGTCCAAACGCCCTATTTCATGGTCACTATTCACTAAGCCTCAGTTTAAAATCTCCTCCAACTAGTCATTCCCCTAAAACGCGCACCGCCATCATGAGGGCAACCTACCATACCCTACCCTCCTAAAGCACCCCCTTCCCTCCTAAAGCGCGGTAGCCGACAGCAAAGTCTGCCCAGTCTCAATAAACCCAAACCCTTCTTCCTTTACACCACCATCTTAGCTATGCATTAATGCTCCTAAGCTCCCACTGTCTCCCTGGCTTAGCACGTGACTGCGGTAGTATTCGGAAAACACTACCCTGGAGGTCCTTGCTTTTAACTTGGCCCTAGCTCTCAGAAATCATGTTAAGGACCTCACCTCCACCCACTAACTTGTCATTGGCACCAATGTGATCAGACCGCCGGGTCACACCCGGCCAATATCTGTCTACATGATCAACACATGCCAAACACTAGCACCAAGCAGGCCAACCACAGTTCGGCATGAAGGGTCTGGCGGCAGATTACCCTAATCACCTCCTTACTAATGGAGTCCCCTACCACTACCACCTGCCGAAGCTTCCTGATCCAAGTTTCCTCCTTGTATCAGAGATGGCAGTCCCCGGGGTGATCAAGGGACGAAGCCCTCCATTATGCTAATTCAAGATTCTCTCCACTCTCAATCTAAGGCGTCAGATCGTGGGGATGGGCAATCTGAGGAAGGAAGAAACGAAAACTACTCCCCCATCAACCTTCCCCTGTCCCACTTCCACCCACCATCTTATCCTGCCCCAGCCACGGCTGCTGTCCCCCCCAGATTGCCCAGTCCCTGCAATGTTGAAGTTTCCCCCTGAGACTCTCCACCTCAGCTTCACAACGGGCACCCACTCCACTCTGACACCAGACATAGGTCCCCTGGAAGTCTGCTCCAGGTTCCCTATACATGTGGCAGGATGCACATTGCAGTCGGGACCGACAAAACTGTCCCTTCTAATACACAACACCAACACAGTGACGCACACATCCTTGTTTAATTGCCTCTTCTTGTTTCAATGTCCTTCTTTTTCTATGTCCTTGAATCAAGGTCCTTTACAACAAGGGACTTTGTCATGTTCACACAGGAAATATTCCTTTTGTTAGGCTCCAAACCACAGGCCCAACCAATGTGATCCTCCTATTAAACATAATAGGCCCAGCCCCCCACACCAATTTTTGCAAGAGCCAGAAGAGAGAAAAAAACAAAACACTTATTAACCCCTCACAACCTGTTGCGATGTACAAAGGTGTAATACTAGAATATAGAAGCCCAGTGCACCCCTTTAACTGGAGAATAAAGAAAGATATCTGCACACACAGTCTGCACACAGTCCTTAACACAGCACAAACATCCTATATTTAACTTATTTTCAACTTTCACACACACAATACAAGCATCAAATATTAAATGTCCTTCTTTTTCTATGTCCTTGAGAGCAGGGACTTTATACAGTCCCACTCTAGTTTATTTCACTTACAGGAAAACTTCCTTTTTTTAGGTCCAAAAAGATAAGCACTGATTATAATGATGACATAGCTAAAACACTGATTATAACTGTCATACTAAGCAGTGATTAAACGATGACAACAGCTAATCACTGATTATAACTGATGAATTAACTAATCACATGATTATAACTTATGACATAGCTAAGCACTGATTATAACTGATGACATAGCTAAACACTGATTATAAAATTGATGACATAGCTAAAACCTGACACTAACTGAGACATAGCAAACACTGATTATAACAAATGACATTAAAAACACGATTATAACTGATGAATAGGTTAAAACGGTAATGATGGATGCAAACAATGATTATAACTGATAACATAGCTTAAACACTGGATTAAACTGATGACATAGCTAAACATGATTATCACTGATGACATAGCTAAACACATGATTATCACCATGACATAACTAAGCACTGATGATATAACTGATGACATAGCTAAGCACTGGTATAACTGTGGACATACAGTAGCTAAGCACTGATTATAACTGATGACATAAGCTAAGAACTGATTATAACGGATGACAAGCTAAAACATGATTATAATGATGACATAGTCTAAACACTGATATACACTGTGTCTCTTGTTGGAAGATTGTGTTACGGGATGATTGATAGTTCTACTCACTATGAGATTTGTGTATGGTGACACATTTCTACTTTTTAATCTGTATATTCCACAATTTATGTAAGGTGGATCAGTAGAGGCTGTTTTGGGGTATTTGCCATGTGAAGGCTTAGGGGCTTTTTCGTATACCGTATATACTGAGTATAAACCGAGTTTTTCAGGCTGTAAAAGAGCCTGAAAACTTGAACTCGGCTTATACTCGAGTCACACTACTTCCTTTACCTCTCGGCAGCCGCACGATCATTCTCTGTACTGGCGCGCTGGCCGACGCCACTGCACGGCGCCAATTTAGTGACGTCAGCCGGCGCGCCAGTACAGGGAATGCGCGCGTTGCTGCCGAATGCTTACCTGATCGCGGCTGCCGGAAATGCTGGCTTCAATACTGTGGCTGTCAATTCTATGCTGACTCTTCAATGGGCACATACTGGATGCCAGGTACAAACTGAACTGGGTGGGAGGGTGAGGGTGGCATTCAAGGTGTTTGGAAAACTACAACTCCCAGCATGCTTTATTAGCTGGGAGTTGTAGTTTCAAACATTTGAATGCCAAGTTCTACCCTTGGTTTACCGAGTCAACCACTTTATTAGATTTTTTAGGTGAAATGGGTACCTCGGTTTATACTCAAGTATATACGGTAGTTAGAACTAGAACCTGCGTAGCCTGGTGGGAGACGTGGCGTGGTTGGGACCTCTCTAACCAAGGGGACAAAGGCTGCTGGCACTTAAAAGCTTTTCTTTGCTATGTTTAGATTATCTGGTTAGGGGCCGTATTCACAATAAATTTTGTTTTATTATTTCCTTTCAGTTCATGAAGGAATCTACACGTTGCAGAGTAATCTCCTGACCTTCCTCGGTTCATTGGTCAGTCCAGGTTCCTCATCCGGCGCTCAGAAATGACTTTTGGATTACAGGACTTTTACATTGTATTTCTATTAAAGGATTGCCCCATCAAAGCTTCTGGCACACCATGATCCTCTCATCAACCCGCTGTCTTTGGGCTGACTTATAGACACCCACCTTTTGAGCTGAGGTATGGCCTTTTGGACCTGCCTATCGGTGCCCTAGGGGCGGTGAGCACAAAACGTTTCCGGAGCCTTTCCTCTCTGAGGGCTCACTTGGAATACAACCACACCTACGAGACCCTCTATGTTTTATCCAAGACAATAGTATTGTGATGCTGCCATCTTTCCTATAAGCAGTGAGACTGCCCTGTGACCCAGCACATCGTGGGAGTCTTTGAGAGCACATCGTTCCAGGGAAAGGAGACAGGTTTTCACGGGACTTGATCCAAGTTGAAGTTTTAGCCCCTCATCCCTCGATTTACCAAGAAAGTGGAGATCCCCTTTGGGGAGATCTTCACAAAAACAGCCATGGCCTCACACATCCCCACCCCTGCCGCAGTTGTGGCAGCAGCTGCAGCATCAGCTGTCGTGGATGCTGCCTATGAAGAAGGCCTCGCTAGACTGAAGGTAAGAGCGTTTGAGAAGCTGAAGTGGACAAGCGACTGGAGAAGCTAAAAGAGAATAGTAGAGCAAAAAAAGCCAGTCAGGTGGGCAGGTTACAGGTGGAGCTGGAGAGGAAGACCTCAGAAACTGGACAAGCGAAGCTGAGAGTGTGCGCTGGGCCGAGAGAAGCAGGAGCTAGAGGACAGGGCATCGGAGCTGACTCGACAGGTGGACGTTAGTGTTGAGATGTTTAGCCTCACTCAGCAGGACCTTGTTCCAAAAAAAGAACAAGAATGACCAAGAAACAACAGTGAGGTGTGCATGGTCCAATTGTGATCAACACAGGTCAATGCAAATACTAATAATGTCAGTAAGTCTATCTTTTAACCATCTAATAAATATCCTTATGGTTTACCTGCATCTCAAGCAGTTTCCTGTCCCATTGCTATTTATGATCGATCAGGTGTGTCCTGTTCTAAAACAAATTAATTCTAGGAGAGCAGTGAGATGTTAATCCTTTAAATGAATTACCCACAACACCAGGGAAATCCCCTCTACAGAAAATCCAGGTGGGACTGATAGAGGTCACCCAAGATGCAAATCAGGGACAACGACAACTGCTGTGTGTGGCGGGGGAGGGATGAATGTGGTGCCAAATGGCAGGAATCCTTTAACCCACCGTAACCTTACAAAGGAGTGAAATGCTGACATAGAAGGGAAAGTAAGAATGTTATTATCCTCAGATCGCTGATACGATCACTGGTTTCGTCAGACGTTAGTAAAGACAATTCATTTTAATTGCCAACCACATTCTATAGAGCATAATGGGTATGGATTTTTTATTTAATTTTTTTTCTTATTGCCCAAACAGGATACTTTAAAGGGGAACGGTGGTCAAAAATGACTTTAGGTAAATTGATAGGAATTGCTCCCTGAGAATTTTTGCCATTATTTCCATTGTTTATTTACATAGTTTGAAGATATTACATTTTGTGTGTGATATGGCAGCAGCGTCATCAGTCCCCTGCACTTCCTGCTCTGAAACCAGTCAGTCAATTGCCTGTGTCTCCTCCCTTGCAGCCTCCTGCGTCCCTCCCACTCATGGACCATGGTCTCCAGTTGCCAGGCCCCCCTGGGCACTCTGACCCCCCCAAAAAAAAACAAAAATCTGTGGAAACAGCCTTTCATAGTGGGAGAGCAGGGCTGTAGATTCCCTTACCATCCCTGTAGGACTTCACACAGCAGAGAGGAGGAGGGACTTCCTGTCTCCCTCACACACTGAGGGAATCTAAGGCTGTGCTCACGGCAGCACTGTGCAGGGAGAAGTCTTAGGAATGTCACAGTCAGCTGCCCACCATTAACTTTTTGGTCAGTCATTTCTTTATATCTTGGGCTGTGGAGCACGTAGAGAGGTGGCCGATGGCGTCGTTTTAAAGGTATAGGAAACTGGACTTTCATTTAAACTCAACTGCTTGGAGACCACAGTTCCCCTTTAATTTTTCCCAATTATGACCATTTTTTTTGTTAATCTGCCCCATATTTCATTAGATATATAATCCGAATATTTTACATTTCAATTTTCAACTAGAAAGGAAAGGTTTAAGTATAATTGAATTTGGCTTGAATTTTGGAAGGGAATGTGTGGTGCTTGTGCTGCAGATTTTAAAACCCAATAATGGCAATGATGAGAACATTGTGTTTTTTACTTACCCTTTAAATAGGGGGTCACAGGAATGAAGGGTAGGGCAGTTGGTGTGTGTACCGTTGTCAGGTTGGAAGTTAAAAAAACATTGATGATTGGTCAAAATTGTGTTTTTGACTTTAGTTACCCTTTAAATATGCTGCCACGGAAATGGAAGGGTAGGTCAGTAGGTGTGTGTACCTGGGTCAGGTTGGGGTTAAAAAAAAAACAAACTTTGTTGATAATTAGTCAAAAAAATATTTTGCCTATAGTTACCCTTTAAATATGGCTGCCATGGAAATGGAAGGGTAGATCAGTAGGTGTGTTTACCTGGGTCAGGTTGGAAGTTAAAAAAGCAAACTTTTTGATTATTGATTAAAAATTTAATTTGTTTTAACGTACTTTAGTTACCCTTTAAGTATGGCTGCCACAGTAATGGAGGGATAGGTCAGTAGGCATGTGTACCTGTGTCAGGTTGGGGGTTAAAAAATGGACTTTTTGATGATTGGTCAAAATTTTCTTTTTGACTTTAGTTAACCTTTAGGTATGACTGCCACGGAAATGGAAAGGTAGGTCAGTAGGTGTGCGTACCTGGGACATGTTGGGGGTTAAAAAAACAAACTTTTTTGATTATTCATCAAAATTTGTTTTTTGACTATAGTTCCCCTTTAAGTATGGCTGCCACAGAAATGGATAAGTAGACCAGGAGGTGTGTGTACCTGGGTCAGGTTGGGGGCTAAAAAAAACAAACTTTTTTGATGATTGGTCAAAATTTGTATTTTAGACTTTAGTTACCCCTTAAGTATGGCTGCAACAGTGATGGAGGGGTAGGTCAGCAGGTGTGTGTACCCATGTGAGGTTGGGGGTATGTGTTTTTGCATGTGTGACCATATAACTAACTTTTATTGATGACTGATCAAAATTTGTTTTTGACTATAGTTACCCTTAAAGTATTGCTTCCATGGGAATGGAAAGGTAGGTCAATAGGTGGGTCTACCTGTATCTGTGTGGGGGGTTGGGAAATATGAAACAAACTGCCTTGATATCATGACCCTTAAACCTCGAAATATCCACATTTGAGGATTGTTACCATTATAGTCTATGGGAAAAAATGTCCCGAAATTCTCCAATAACGCCGTAACGCTTCTGCGGATTCCTTATCTAGGTAATAGCACACTTCTCCTATATGCCCCGCACGTCTGTACCGAATTTCATGTCTCTAGCTCAAATACTGTGGGAGAAGATACGGTCCAAAAAAGCAGAAGAATAAAATGGAAGAAGAAGAAATAGAAAGAACAGTAAATTGGCTCTTCAAGCCAAATTAATTAAGTGCCTTTTTTTGATAAACTCTTCTGCTGTGTGCAGTTTTGCTGTAGCTGAAATCGTGACAGTTGGTATGTGAACGGCATGATGGGAGTTCCCCTCTCCCAGTGCTGCCTCATAGTGATTACTGAGCACGCTTGCCCTTACAGATTAGTCAGGGAAGGGTGCATTAGGATGGTGTCAATTTTAAGAACAAATTGTTCTTTTGTAGACAGTTTTCTCAGGTAAAGATGTACTGATTTGCTTATTGTCCTTATGTGTCTGATTTAACCAAATGTTAAGATGACCAGAACCTGTACATTTAAATACATGTGTAAAAGAAATAAAATGGTTCACTACAGCAGTTTCATATTTCTCTCCTCTTAGCACAACATGGTACCAAGAAGCTTTTTGGATGGCCTTCCTCTCAATCACAGAAAGCCCTGCCCCTTCCAATTTTACTAACCCAATCCCTTTAGTACAGGGAGATACAGAGTATCTATTGGAGAATTCCTATGAATTCAATGATCTTCCAATAATTTTCACATCGGACCAGTTGGAACATTTTTGGCCGACCAAAATTCCCATCATACGACCTGCAGATTGTACAATCAGATTGTAGCGTCTATGGCCACCATAATATAGGGAAAAGGGAGGTAACAAAGTTCATTTCAATGGAAAATTAAATCCCCAAAACTCACCTCCTCTCCCTTTCGAAAGTACCTAGGGTGATGTCTAATACGCTAGGTTCTTATCCCTGGGGGTATATTAGATCGCACAGAGGTCAGACTGAGGGAGGGGGCAGAGCTGGAGAGTAGAAGGGAGGGGAGGGTGTTACATTTCCTTTTTATCTTATTATTTGCACTAAATGTGAGTATCATTATTGGTTCTTCCAGCCACCTTCCCTGTGCATGTTCAGGTGCCTGATCCGAATGATGTAAGTGAGAATTTGGTGCTTCTTGATAATGGCAACAAGTGATAAAGTTATTTTTAGCCCAAACGGTGTGAAATATTCTACATCCCCCCCATAGCTTTCTGGTCTGTAATACCATGCTGTGTCTTACTGTACCCTGGGTACCCTGTGTGGACATGAACCAAGAGAGCACATTTATCTTTCCTTTAGTAGATAAAAATACAAAGTATGTCCTACAGTTCCAAACAAGTTTATCTTTAGAAGGCTAAATGAAAATGCTTGTGAAGGTTCTTATCCATCCAGGTCATGGTACAGCATATATGTAATATTCATTCATCCAGGTCATGGTACAGCATATATGTAATATTCATTCATCCAGGTCATGGTACAGCATATATGTAATATTCATTCATCCAGGTCATGGTACAGCATATATGTAATATTCATTCATCCAGGTCATGGTACAGCATATACCGTATATACTCGAGTATAAAAAATAAAAAAAAATCAGCCTGAAAACTCGGACTCGGTTTATACTCGAGTCACTCACCATTGAAGATCAGCGTCCTCTCCATTCCGGCAGCAGCGTCCTCTCCATTCCGGCGCGCCAGTACATGGACTGATCGTGCGGCTGCCGGAATGGAGATAAATTGAGAGGACGCTGCTGCCGAATGGAGAGGACGCTGCTGCCAGAATGGAGAGGAACTTACCAGCACACAGTCCCAGGAGCCCTTGGATGGAGAGATCCACAGATCCTGGATGAAGAGAGCCCACAGGTACAAACTTAACTGGGTTTGAGTGTGAGGGTGGCATTCAAGGTGTTTTTGGAAACTACAACTCCCAGCATGCTTTATTAGCTGGGAGTTGTAGTTTCCAAAACATCTTGAATGCCAAGTGAGGTTGCATTCATGTTTGAAACTACAACTCCCAGCTAATAAAGCATGCTGGGAGTTGTAGTTTCCAAACATCTTGAATGCCACCCTCACTTGGCATTCAAGATGTTTGGAAACTACAACTCCCAGCTAATAAAGCATGCTGGGAGTTGTAGTTTCCAACACTCTTGAATGCCAACGTGAGGTGGCATTCAAGATGTTTGGAAACTACAACTCCCGCATGCTTTATTAGCTGGGAGTTGTAGTTTTCCAAACATCTTGAATGCCATTTTCTACCCTCTGTTTATACTCGAGTCAACACTTTATTAGATTTTTAGGTGAAATTGGGTACCTCGGTTTATACTCGGTTTTATATACTCGAGTATATACGGTATGTAAATATTCATTCATCCAGGTCATGGTATATCTGTAATATCCATCCATCCAGGTCATGATATATATGTAATATTCATTTATCCGGTCATGGTATATCTGTAATATTCATTCATCAGGTCATGTCTATCTGTAATATTCATTCAGCCAGGTCTGAATATCTGTAATATCATTCATCCAGGTCATGGTCTATCTGTAATATTCATTCATCCAGGTCAGTGTCTAGTCTGAATAGTCATTCATCCAGGTCATGGTCTATCTGAAATATTCATTCATCCAGGTCATGGTCTATCTGTAATATTCATCCATCCTGGTCATGGTCTATCTGTAATATTCATTTATCCAGGTCATGGTATATCTGTAATATTCATCCATCCAGGTCATGGTCTATCTGTAATATTCATCCATCCAGGTCATGGTATATCTGTAATATTCATTCATCCGGGTCATGGTCTATCTGTAATATTCATTCATCCAGGTCATGGTATATCTGTAGTATTCATTCATCCAGGTCATGGTATATCTGTAGTATTCATCCAGGTCATGGAATATCTGTAGTATTCATTCATCCTGATCATGGTATATCTGTAATATTCATCCAGGTCATGGTATATCTGTAAAATTCATCCGTCTAGGTCATGGATATCTGTAATATTCATTTGTCTAGGTCATGGTATATCTGTAATATTCATCTATCCAGGTCATGTTATATCTGTAATATTCATCCATCGAGGTCATGGTATATCTGTAATATTCACCATCCGAGGTCATGGTATATCTGTAATATTCATCCAGGTCATGGTAATCTGTAATATTCATCCAGGTCATGGTATATCTGTAATATTCATTCTTCCAGGTCATGGTCTATCTGTAATATTCATTCAGGTCAGGTATATCTGGTAATTTCATTCGTCCAGTCATGGTATATATCTGTAATATTCATTCATCCAGGTCATGGTATATCTGTAATATCCATCCATCCAGGTCATGGTCTATCTGTAATATTCATTCATCCAGGTCAGCGTATATCTGTATATCCATCCATCCAGGTCATGGTATATCTGTAATATCATTCATCCAGGTCATGGTAATATCTGTATATTCATTCATCAGGTCAGGTATCAGGGTATATCTGTAATTTCATTCGTCCAGGTCAGGGTAATCTGTAATATTCATTCATCCAGGTCAGGGTATATCTGTAATATTCATCCGTCCAGGTCATGGTATATCTATAATATTCATCCATCCAGGTCATGGTATATCTGTAATTTCATTCATCCAGTCGGTATCAGGGTATATCTGTAATTTCATTGTCCAGGTCATGGTGTATCTAATATTCATTCGTCCAGGTCCTGGTATTCTGTAATATTCATTCATCCAGGTCATGGTATATCTGTAATATTCATTCATCCAGGTCATGGTCTATCTGTAATATTCATTCATCCAGGTCATGGTCTATCTGTATTATTCATCCAGGTTCATGGAATATCTGTAGTATTCATCCAGGTCATGGTATAATATCTGTAAATATCATCCGTCCAGGCCTGGTCTATCTGTAATATTCATCCAGGTCATGGTATTCTGTAATATTCATTCATCCAGGTCATGGTATTCTGTAATATTCATCCAGGTCATGGAATATCTGTAATATTCATCCAGTCATGGAAATCTGTAATATTCATTCATCCAGGTCATGGTCTATCTGTAATATTCATTCATCCAGGTCATGGCTATCTGTAATATTCATCCAGTCATGGAATATCTGTAATATTCATCCAGGTCATGGAATATCGGTAATATTCATTCATCCAGGTCATGGTCTATCTGTAATATTTCATTCATCCAGGTCATGGTCTATCTGTAATAGTCATTCATCCAGGACATGGTATATCTGTAATATTAATTCATCCAGGTCATGGTCTATCTGTAATTTTTATTCATCCAGGTCATGGTCTATCTGTAATATTCATCCAGGTCACGGAATATCTGTATAATTCATCCAGGTCATGGTATATCTGTAAAATTCATCCTCCAGGTCATGGTCTATCTAATATTCATCCAGGTCATGGTATATCTGTATATTCATTCATCCGGTCATGGTCTATCTGTAATATTCATTCATCCAGGTCATGGTCTATCTGTAATAGTCCATTCATCCAGGTCATGGTCTATCTGTAATATCATTCATCCAGGTCATGGTCTATCTGTAATATTCATTCTCCAGGTCAGGTAAACTGTAATATTCATTCATCCAGGGTCATGGTCTATCTGTAATATTCATCCATCCAGGTCATGGTCTATCTGTAATACTTCATCCTCAGGTCAGGTATATCTGTAATATTCATTCATCCAGGTCATGGTCTATCTGTAATATTCATTCATCCAGGTCATGGTATATCTGGATATCTCATTCATCCAGGTCATGGTCTATCTGTAATATACATTCATTCATCCAGGTCATGGTCTATCTGTAATATTCATTCATCCAGTCATGGTCTATCTGTAATATCATTCATCCAGGTCCATGGTCTATCTGTAATATTCATCCATCCAGGTCATGGTCTATCTGTAATATTCATCTATCCAGGTCATGGTCTATCTGTAATATTCATCTATCCAGGTCATGGTATATCTGTAATATTCATTCATCCAGGTCATGTATATCTGTAATATTCATTCATCCAGGTCATGGTATATCTGTAATATTCATTCATCCAGGTCATGGCATCTGTAATATTCATCTATCCAGGTCATGTCTATCTGTTAATATCATCTATCCAGGTCATGTAATCTGTAATATTCATCCATCCAGGTCATGGTATACTGTAATATTCATCTATCCAGTCATGGTCTATCTGTAAATATTCATTCATCCAGGTCATGGTCTATCTGTAATATTCATCATCCAGGTCATGGTCTATCTGTAATATTCATCTATCCAGGTCATGGTCTATCTTAATATTCATTCATGCCCAGGTCATGGTCTATCTGTAATATTCATTCTTCCAGGTCATGGTATATCTGTAATATTCATCTATCCAGGTCATGGTCTATCTGTAATATCAATCTTCCAGGTCATGTCTATCTGTAAATTCATTTCCAGTCATGGTCTATCTGTATATTCATCTTCCAGGTCATGGTATATCTGTAATATTCATCCATCCAGGTCATGGTCTATCTGTAATATTCATCCATCCAGGTCATGGTATATCTGTAATATTCATTCATTCCAGGTCATGGTATATCTGTAATATTCATTATCAGCAGGGTATATCTGTAATATTCATTCTTCCAGGTCATGGTCTATCTGTAATATTCATTCATTCCAGTTCATGGTATATCTGTAATATTCATTCATCCAGGTCATGGTATATCTGTAATATTCATTCTTCCAGGTCATGGTCTATCTGTAATATTCATTCATTCCAGGTCATGGTATATCTGTAATATTCATCCATCCAGGTCATGGTATATCTGTAATATTCATTCTTCCAGGTCATGGTCTATCTGTAATATTCATCTATCCAGTCATGGTATCTCTGTAATATTCATCCATCCAGGTCATGGTCTATCTGTAATATTCATTCATCCAGTCGATGGTATATCTGTAATATTCATTCTTCCAGGTCATGTCTATCTTGTATGCATTCATCCAGGTCATGGTCTATCTGTAATATTCATTCTTCCAGGTCATGGTATATCTGTAATATTCATCTATCCAGGTCATGCTATTGTAATATTCATTCTTCCAGGTCTAGTCTATCTGTAATATCATTCTTCCAGGTCATGGTCTATCTGTAATATCATCTATCCAGTCATGGTATATCTGTAATATTCATCCATCCAGCATGGTCTATCTGTAATATCATCCATCCAGGTCATGGTAATCTGTAATATTCATTATTCCAGGTCATGGTATATCTGTAATATTCATTCATCCAGGTCATGGTATATCTGTAATATTCATTCTTCAGTCAGGGTCTATCTGTATTTCATTCATTCCAGTCATGGTATATCTGTAATATTCATTCATCCAGGTCATGGTAATACTGTAATATTCATTCTTCCAGGCATGGTCTATCTGTAATATTCATTCATTCCAGGTCATGGTATATCTGTAAATATCATCCATCCAGGTCATGGTATATCTGTAATATTCATTCTTCCAGGTCATGGTCTATCTGTAATATTCATCTATCCAGTGCATGGTTAATCTGTAATATTCATCATCCAGGTCCATGGTCTATCTGTAATATTCATTCTCACGTCATGGTATATCTGTATATTCTTCTTCCAGGTCATGGTTATCTGTAATATTCATTCATCCAGGTCATGGTATATCTGTAATATTCATCATCCAGGTCATGGTATATCTGCAATATTCATCCCTCCAGGTCATGGTCTATCTGTAATATTTATCATCCATCCAGGTCATGGTATATCTGTATAATTATCCTCCAGTCATGGATATCTGTAATAATTATCTCCAGGTCATGGTATATCTGTAATACATTTCGGTCCATCATGGTATATCGTCTGGGTAATATCTTCATCCGGGTCATGGTATAGTTAATATTCATCCATCCAGGTCATGTATATCTGTAAATTTATCCATCCAGGTCAGGGTATATCTGTAATATTCATCCATCCAGGTCATGGTAATCTGTAATATTCATTCATCCAGGTCATGGTATATCTGTAATATTCACTTTCATCCAAGGTCTGGTATATCTGTAATAGTCATCCATCCAGGTCATGGATATCTGAATATTCATTCATCCAGGTCATGGTATATCAGTAATTAATTCATCCAGATCATGGTATATCTGTAATATTCATCCATCCAGGTCATGGTATATCTGTAATATTCATTCACCAGGTCATGGTATATCAGTAATATTAATTCATCAGGTCATGGTATATCTTAATATTCATTCATCCAGGTCAGGTTATTCTGTATATTCATCTCATCCAGGTCATGGTATATCTGTAATATTCATCCATCCAGGTCATGGTCATATGTTATATTCTCATCGGTCATGGTATACCCTTTGGAGAGGTAGAGGGAAGGTTAGAAAACTTTAACTCTATACAGGTTATTCCTTCGTCTGTCTTCTGTCTAACTATTGTGGTTTGGGTAAATTAACATATACAATAATTCATTTGAGGGGAAGACTTGTCCTTAAACCAGACTGTTCTCATCCGTCCCTATTGGCTTTTGATTTTGTCTTCAGCCCTACAGAAAGTTTATTGGAATCCCCTGTCACCCTGTGTGGGCCCTCAAACCCCACCCCTGCCTCTCTCTAGCAGTCAGCATACAAGCTGTGATGTTATTAGATGAAACGTTCTTTATTGAAACCTTTCTCAGTTCAGGGATCTCACTTAGTGGACGACCATTATTTATCGAGCTCCGCGTTCATTATTTATGTATAAAATCAACACCTCAGGTATAAGACACGGGATAAAAGTGAGCTGGGTAAAAGTAACATCCTGTTGTGCATCGCCGAGAAGACGTCTTTAACGGGTTTAAAATAAACGTGTAAACTAATGTGTTTATCAGGAACCTCCCACCCCAGGGAGCTTTCTACTGGAATGTCCACTGATCAATTTATTGGCAAACCATTTTCTGGGTCAGAGCAATCGATGGTTGGTGTCACATAATTACATGAAAGAGATGTTATATGATTGGGCAGAGAAATTTCTCACCGTTTTAATGTGCAACTGAAAAAGTCACTACATTAGTAATGATCAGATCAGAAAAGGGACAGGTAAATAGGAACTATGTACTGCACATCGATACACAAAGACATACTGTATGACAACTTCCCCTTTAATGTGGGGCATTTTTTAAAAAATATATTACCGTATATGTTGCTGTGCAAGAAATACCAAAGCAGCCTTGCAAATCAGGAAGGACAACTAAATAATATCTGGGGGTCAGTTTAATTAATGTCTTTACGTTCCCTATGGTTTTTCTGTTGGTTTTTGGGTACTTGTGGTGATGGTTACTAACAGCTGATTACTGTAGGTGTAACCTTCTCATTTGCTGATCTTGCAACTGTAAAGCGCCACACAAGATGTTGCGTTATATAAACCTCTCTATAATGTCAGTAGAGAGGATTGGTTTCAGCATTTGGACAGCTCTTAAAGACAATTTCGGGGTATTCAATAAAAGTTTTTCAGGGAGATTCAATAAAAGTTCTTTGCATAAAATGGTACTAATTTTGCCCCAGCCAATCAGATCTTATTTAACATTTGAAAGCTAACATCTGATTGGTTGGGGAAATTTAGCACCATTTTAAACGATAGAACTTTTATTGAATACCTATATACTCAAGTATAAGCCGTAAGAAACCATGATGTGACTCGAGTATAAGCCGAGGGTTGAAATTATGACCGTACTGACCTTCTAATACTGTATTTAGTGTCCCTTTAAATGGACAGCAGTAGTCCATACAGTAATAGCCATATCCAGTATGGCTATTACTGTTGGGAACTCTGCTGTCCATAAAAAACCTCATTCCTGGCACTCCAGATGTTTTGGAAAACTACAAACTCCCAGCATGCTTTAGTAGCTGGGAGTTGTAATTTCCAAACACTGCAGTGCCAAGGAATGGGCTTTTTTTTATGGACAGCACCCACCAGGAAAGGCCCCAAGTTTCAGTGAGGTAGTAAAGAGGTAAGTACTCACGTCGGGTCACAGTAAATAATTTTGAATTCTCCGGCTGCCGATCGCTATGTACAACTACCTTACATTAGAAGCAAGTGTTCCGCCTGGCACTCCGCGCTGATCTGCAGGATGACGTTCGTACGCAACGCCTGTATCACTGCCTGGCGCTGAGTAGTGACATCACTACTCTGTGCCGGGCAGTAAGTGAGACAGGCGCCGCGTATGGACGTCATCCTGCAGATCAGTGCGGAGTGCCAGGCGGAACACTTGCTTGTAATGTAAGTTAGCTTGTACATAGCGATCGGCAGCCGAGAATTCACAATTATTTACTGTGACCCAAGTATAACCCGAGGTTTTCAAGCTAATTTTAAAGCCTGAAAACCTCGGTTTATATTCAAGTATATACGGTAACCCATATGGCAGTGTCTGTCAAGCTGTGTCAGGGGAAATCCCGAATTTGTGGCAAGACATTTTGGTAGGGAATATTATTATTTTCAGAATTTATGGGTCTCAGATATTGTGTTCTAGGGCTTATTGGTGTGAATTTAAAGAGCCAGGGTTGTGCCTCAGGATCTTGGCAGTGTAACATTTTGTTGTACTCAATGCAAAACAAGAATACAGGTGCCACAAGAAAACTTTGCATTGCCACCAGGGCAACCTCATTTCATGGGACCTGTTCTTGTGTGTCCCAGACATCATAAACATGTTGTAGCAGGGGTTGGTTTTCTGGAGATGTATCTGTGTGGCTGGGCAATCTGTGGTGGGCATAAGCCCTGTCCATGTCGCAACTCTCTACCTCTGAATGTAGGGCGGTGTGAATTGAGCCAACACTATTGTATTTATATGTAGGGATTTGTAGCTGGTAGTATGTGATAATGATACACTAGCAGACTACACGCATTGTTGGACTCAGTCTTTCTCAGCAGGTTTATAACTCAATTCACCAACAGATGGCAGCACAAAGGTCAAATTGGAGTCCTGCCTGACCTACACCCAAAAAGGCATTACCCGCACCCAAAACGAACGACCAGCAACCTGACCCCCATCTGCAAAATCGTTACCCGCACCAGAAACAATCTGATTCCTGGTGGGTTTCATAACCGCACCCAACCCGCAAGTATGAGACCCAACAACCCAACCCACCCGAAATTAACAGACCTGCACTCACTACCTGTCCCAACACACACCCACATCTTTCTAACCAATCATGGCCCATAACCCATTCAAACTCACTGGGGTTTACTCAATGCAGGACTCTAGGTCAGATTTCATCCCCAATTAACTTAAAGGGGGTTGAAAAAAGGGATATTGGGTGGTTTGTAAATGTTGTAAAGTAGTTGTTTTTTCCGGGGTCCTGGAACGTTGGTTTACCACGTCTCTACAAAATGATACCAGCAATTTTTCTGGAACATACATGTTGACTTTTATATGTACCCAAACCCAGATGTTCCCCTGGCTTGTTAAACTGTCAATGTTGTCATGTAAACCTTAATTAAATAAAAACATATAAAAGAGTAACTTTGGTCTCCATACAAGTGAAAAGAGCTCTCTCGTGCTTCAAACAAGCCAAGGGAGACATCTCTAGCTTCTCTGGATCTTAAGTTATAGGCTTGTAGAGTTACACTTCCCAGACTGCCCTGTCTCTGTTACTCTGTGACAGGCATGTGTTATAAGCTATGTTATAAGTCCCACTCTGTGTGAGAAGTCCAACCCATTGATCTTTTATTAAAGGACAATTATACTCACCTTTTCCCCGATCCACTGCAGCATAGTACCCAGGGGGTGAGACCTAATCGCTAAACGTCCCACCCTGGTGTACTTTCCTAACTCCTGCACTACTTACCGCAAATCTGCTTCGCCGATCCACACTGTTCCACCTCTCTTCTACTGTCAGTGACAGTCCGCCGAGGCAGCCAATTGGAAGACACGCTCTCCTTGCAGACGTATCTTCCATGGCTGCCTGGCGATCTGTCACTGAAGCAGAAGAGCGAAGGAATGGAGCGATCGGCGAAGCAGATTTGCTTGGTAAGTAGTGCAGGATTAGGGAAAGTACCCAGGGTGGGAGACTTAGCGATTTTAGGTCCCTAACCTGGGTACTATGCAGCTATGGAGTAAGAGGAGCGAGGGTGAGGTAGTAAGTTGTCCTTTAAGCTAGTTACAGACCTGCAACCATTTCTCTACCTATTGAAACTTTTTTTCAGACTTGTAGCTAGAATTAAAAATGATTTGGAAGTTTGGGGGAGGACCCAAGTGCTAGTAAGTCACAGCTCCCAATGCTAGCAGGAAACACCACCTTTTAAAAACTGCTGTAACTTTGGATAGACTGCAAAAGGAATACTGCCCTTTTTAATATAGAAACACATGTATGGAGACCACAGTTCCCTTTTAATACATGCGTGATAAATTAATAGTCCAGCTATAGACTTCTGATGATTCCACCCTATAGGGAGGTGGTGGGAGATAGATCTTTTTCTGAAGGAGACGGCTAGTCGGGAGCAAAACGCCAAGGTTCGCCTGCAGCAGTTCATCGAGGAGCTCCTGGACCGTGCAGACAGGCGGAGAAACAGCTTCAGATTATCACAGTGGGGGGTAGCACCCCCATGGCAGTCTGAGCAGAGCAGCATGCCAGGTTACAAAGTGCAATCCAGACAGGTAGAAAAGGGGCTTACAATAAAATACTGCTTTATATTAAAGGGAGGTTCCCCTTAAAATATTTTTTGCCATGTTGTTGACACAGAAATCAAACATACAGGGAAATTCAATAAAAGTTCTTATCGTTCAAAATGGTGCTAATTTTGCCAAACCAATCAACAGATTGTTTTACTTGAAAGCAACCTCGGATTGGGGGAGGCAAATAGCACCATTTTAAACAAAGAACGTTATGGAAACCCGTGAGGGTGCAAGGTCCTAAATTTTTATGGTAAAGGTGGGATAAGCTGTAGAACATGTTTCCTTTCTATTGTATCTAACATGGGTTTAAACTGATACCCTGACGTATTGACTGTTTGTTGTCTATTTAAAGATAGACAGACACCCCGCGCCAGTCCCAGCTGCACAGGAATCGTTTTCGGTCTCTAACAACCAACGTTCTGCTTCTCCAGCATTGGTAAGTAATTTCATATCGTGGGGAAAAGTAACGCATAATTTGTATTGAAACATAATCATTGTCAGGTTATTATGAATCACGCCTCAGTGTCTTTTGCTTGGGACAAAACAGCAACAAAATACAAAAGTAACAGGATAATAGAGCACCAATTGTGTGTCCCTTTGTATTACTTTCTGCTGATTCCCATTGAACCTCATGAATCCTTTAGTTGTACCATGAAAGGAACGCGGTAGATTGAGACATGGAGTCTAAAGGGTAAGTTAAACCCTAAAAATATTTTTTTTTACTTCTAAATTACCCTTCTTAAACTCCCCCGAAGACATAAATGGGCAGCGAACCAGTAAGGAGATATCCCTCTTCCCTACTGTCCTCCTCCTCTGCACACCAGTTCACCGGTGGACTCCTCTGCACATGTGCAAGCTTTTAAAATAGCAGGTATGAGCTGTGGAGGAACAGCTGTGAATCAAAAGATTAGTAAATTCTTTCTCCTTACTGGTACATTGCCCGGCCATGGTAACATTGAGGTCTGTGGGTTTTGGGGATTAATTAGCAGCATACTCGTTTTTTATTTGGGGGTGAACTTACCCTATTAAATTATTAATCCCATGTGCGATTCAGTGCGTTTTTCTGCTGTTTTGACACAGTGGCGCCATGGCAACACTGTGTTAAAGCACCAACGGCTGCATGCTGTGCATTTTTTACAATGCATAATACACCTCATGGTGCAATGTGGACTGTGCTATTCACTGCCTTTTGGACATAGCACCAAAGTGCAGCATAGTGGGAACAAAGCCTGACAAGTGGCTTCTTCTTGCTTGCCTTCCCTGAAAACACTTTCCTATTTGTTCAGATCATTTTGCAGGGGGGGGGGGGCAGGGGCAGTGCAGGGGTTTCAAGGGTCTTAAAGGGATTTATAGCAGAAGTGCAATCACCATGCTACAAAGTAATACCGTAATATCTGGTATCCAAAAGGCATAAATGCCTGGCACAGTGGGGCAGGACTGGGGGCCACTTCTACCATGAGGCAGAGTGAGACATTGTCTTAGGCAGTACCCCTGCACTGAAGAAGAAAGGCAGCAGTGGTGGGTAAAAAACATTTTTTTCTCTTCCTTGACGTTTGAAAAAAAAAGAATTTCCCCTAGTACACAGATATAATGTTAAAATAATTTTATGGTTAGGTTCCATTAGTTAGTTTTGTTAGTTAGGGCCCTCAGTAAAGAATCTTACTTTGACGTGATGGCAGGCTTACAAATCTTTTGGCTAAAATCTCTTATTATAACAGAAAGTGTGGCATTTCTAATGTATTGTAACCGTTGAACCAACATGTAAGCACAGGCTATAAAATAATTATTTTGATTTTAGCAACAAAAACTTAAAAGGAGCAATCCGGTAGTGGGAACATAAGCTGTATGAGAAAGGGATGTAATATCTGTTTCTAGGAATTTACCATATTGTTCATTGACTGGTTACTGTTTAAAAGCTATGTGATAGGAGTTTCAAAATTGTAACCTTTTATCCACACCCATCGACAAACCACACGCCCACCCCAAAGCCAAACCCACTTTAACACAGTGGCAGCGAACTTCATGCCACACGGGAAATACAAGGGTGCCATACAAATTGTGGCTCAGGCACAAAAACCCTAGAAATAGCCAGGGAGGACGGAGGGACCTTTCGGCCTGGGGGGCAAATACAACTAAGTGACCCTTTCACGTTAGATCACAGCATTTTTTGACCAGGCCCACTGGTTTCGTCCATTTTTAAAACCACTTTCCCATTTTACATTTTCAAGTGTATGATGTAGTTATAGGACAATTATAGTCCTTAAATTCTTTCCCTACCCCTTGCAGTAGCCCCGGTTAGGGCCCGAATCAAGTCCCTCACCCTGGGTACACTTTCTAAGTCAGTTATACCCAAAGTTTCCTTTGTGCTAATGAACTGGAGGGCTGACTAACACCAGCTAATGAACGGGACTGGTAAACACTGAAAAATAAACTGGGGGGGCTGACTTACACTGGCAAATGAACTAGAGGGCTGACAACACTGCTAATGCGGGCTGACTACCCTCTAACAATCTGAAGGGCTGACAACACGATTAATGAAATTGAGGGCTGACAATACTGGCTAATGAACTGAAGGGCTGATTACACTTATAAACGACTGGAGGGCTGACAACACGGTCTAATGAAACGGAAGGCTGACTAATACTGGCTAATGAACTGCAGACTGAATAAACACCTGCTAATGAACTGAAGGGCTGGCTGGTAAACGATCTAAGGAGAAGAAGTTTCCTGTTCCTTGCCCATGTTAATGCTATAGGTTGCGCTGGTGGCTTCAGCATGTAACTTACTAATAGCTTCTGGGGCAGCCCAAATTTTTTCATAGGAGACCAGCCCAGGGGGCATATGCCCCTCAGACTTTTGGGCCAGTCCTCCCCTGGCAGTAGCTTGTATCTAGGGATTGATAGGGATATGTTATAGTACATTTTACAAATACTTGTACCAGGAACAAAAAGTATTAAAGTGACAAGCACCTTTATGTGCTAGTGAACTTTATCATTCTGCACACTGGCTCCTATTGAAAATAATCCACTATCACCTGACAACCCCTCGCATTTTCTTATGACCTCAGCATGGAGTGTTTATGATAATTAGTATATTACTATAAGAGTGCCAAAGCAGGTAAAATAACTAATCCCCCCTAAACATTGCCCCTGGGCCACCCGTTTCACACAACACATTGCGTATGACGGTATACAGCATGCCCTCTGATTGCATTATTATTAACTTATAACTCAGGCCTCTGGCAGAGTAAAGACGTATCCCGAGCTCCTGGGGTTTATGACAGCGATGAGCAGAGCATGCTGGGACGACGAACGATTGGAGGTAATCGTTACGCCGGGAACAACCATGAAGGGGATAGCAGTTTGAGAGGAGCAACTCCCGCGGTTCAGGTCTGCGCAGCAGGCGATTCAGAACTGGCAACCCGACCTACAGAACAGCACAGAGGGAGAAGAGGGAGACATTTCAGATGTGGGATCCAGGACTACGGAGTCAGAAGCGGAGGTCTGGGAACAGGAGAGCGTCGGGTCTGCAGAGCTGAACTAAACGGGCTTCAGGGGGCTGTAGGCCGAAAGGTAATTACTAGATGGGATGGGGTTCTGGAAAATTCTACAGGTAAGTCACATGGTCTGCACCTTCTGGTATTTATATGTAATATGTTAACTGAAGGGTTATTACATTAACATTTCCGATCTGTCTCTAATATGGAATCTGCAAGTTCACTTATGGGAATGGATTCATAGCATGGACAGGGTGGAGCATTGCTGGGCCTTTATAGCTTCTCTACCTTCCTGTCTGTCCTCCTGTACCTAACTACTTCAGAGC
>CM033469.1:17755822-17896030 GCA_019447015.1 Hymenochirus boettgeri
TGGTAAATCATTCATCAGGTCATGGTATTCAGTAATATTACAATCAGTATTATATCGAGATATCTTTCACCCAGGTCCTGTCCTATCTGTAATATTCATTTCCATTTCATGGTATATCTGAATATTCATTCATCCAGGTCCATGGTATCCTGTAATATTCATCCATCCGGTCATGGGTCTATCTGTACTATTCATTCATATTCATTCATCCAGGTCATGGTATATCTGTAATATTCCTTCATCCAGGTCATGGTATATCTGTAATATTCATTCATCCAGGTCATGGTATATCTGTAATATTCATTCATCCAGGTCATGGTATATCTGTAATATTCATTCATCCAGGTCATGGTATATCTGTAATATTCATTCTTCCAGGTCATGGTATATCTGTAATATTCATTCATCCAGATCATGGTATATCTGTAATATTCATTCATCCAGGACATGGTATATCTGTAATATTCATTCATCCAGGACATGGTATATCTGTAATATTCATATTCAGCCAGGTCATGGTATATCTGTAATATTCATTCATCCAGGTCATGGTATATCTGTAATATTCATCCATCCAGGTCATGGTATATCTGTAATATTCATCCATCCAGGTCATGGTATACCCTTTGGAGAGGTAGAGGGAAGGTGTAGAAGAACTTTAACTCTATAACAGGTTATTCCTTCGTCTGTCTTCTGTCTAACTATTGTGGTTTGGGGTAAATTAACTATATACAATAATTCATTTGAGGGGAAGACTTGTCCTTAAACCAGACTGTTCTCATTCCGTCCCTATTGGCTTTTGATTTTGTCTTCCAGCCCTACAGAAAGTTTATTGGAAATCCCCTGTTCACCCTGTGTGGGCCCTCAAACCCCCACCCCCTGCCTCTCTCTAGCAGTCAGCATACAAGCTGTGATGTTATTAGATGAAACGTTCTTTATTGAAACCTTCTCAGTTCAGGGATCTCACTTAGTGACGACGACATTATTTATCGAGCTCCCGCGTTCATTATTTATGTATAAAATCAACACCTCAGGTATAAGAACACGGGATAAAAGGAGCTGGTGAAAAGTAAACATCCTGTTGTGCATCGCCGAGAAGACGTCTTTAACGGGTTTAAAAATAAACGTGTAAAACTAATGTGTTTATCAGGAACCTCCCACCCCAGGGAGCTTTCTACTGGGAAATGTCACACTGATCAATTTATTGGCAAACCATTTTTCTGGGTCAGAGCAATCGATTGGTTGGGTCACATAATTACATAAGAAAGGAGATGTTATATGATTGGGCAGGAGAAATTTCTCACCGTTTCTAATGTGCGAACTGAAAAAGTCACTAACATTAGTAATGATCAGATCAGAAAAGGGACAGGTAAATAGGAACTATGTACTGCACATCGATACACAAAGACATACTGTAAATGACAACTTCCCCTTTAATGTGGGGCATTTTTTAAAAATATTATTACCGTATATGTTGCTGTGCAAGAAATTAACAAAGCAGCCTTGCAAATCAAGGAAGGACAACTAAATAAATATCTGGGGGTCAGTTTAATTAATGTCTTTACGTTCCCTATGGTTTTTCTGTTGGTTTTTGGGTACTTGTGGTGATGGTTACTAAACAGCTGATTACTGTAGGTGTAACCTTCTCATTTGCTGATCTTGCAACTGTAAAGCGCCACACAAGATGTTGGCGTTATATAAATCCTCTCTATAATGTCAGTAGAGAGGATTGGTTTCAGCATTTGGACAGCTCTTAAAGACAATTTCGGGGTTATTCAATAAAAGTTTTTCAGGGAGATTCAATAAAAGTTCTTGTCATTTAAAATGGTACTAATTTTGCCCCAGCCAATCAGATCTTATTTAACATTTGAAAGCTAACATCTGATTGGTTGGGGAAAATTTAGCACCATTTTAAACGATAAGAACTTTTATTGAATACCATATATACTCAAGTATAAGCCGTAAGAAACCATGATTGACTCGAGTATAAGCCGAGGGTTGAAATTATGACCGCTACTGCCTTCTAATACGTATTTATTTGCCCTTAAATGGACAGAGCAGTAGTCCCATACAGTAATAGCCATATCCAGTATGGCTATTTGTATGGGAACTCTGCTGTCCTAAAAAAGCCTCATTCCCTTGGCACTCCTACAGATGTTTGGAAACTACAACTCCCACATGCTTTAGTAGCTGGGAGTTGTAATTTCCAAAACACTGCAGTGCCAAGGAATGAGGCTTTTTTTTATGGACAGCACCCACAGAAAGGCCCCCAAGTTCAGTGAGGTAAGTAAGAGAGGTAAGTACTCACTCGGGTCCAGTAAATAATTTTGAATTCTCCGGCTGCCGATCGCTATGTACAGCAACTTACATTAGAAGCAAGTGTTCCGCCTGGCCTCCTCCGCGCTGATCTGCAGGATGACGTTCGTACGCAACGCCTGTATCACTGCCTGGCGCTGAGTAGTGACATCACTACTCTGTGCCGGGCAGTAAGTGAGACAGGCGCCGCGTATGGACGTCATCCTGCAGATCATGCGGAGTGCCAGGCGGAACACTTGCTTGTAATGTAGTTAGTTGTACAGCGATCGGCACCGGGAAATTCACAATTATTTACTGTGACCCAAGTATAACCAGGTTTTCAAGCTAATTTTAAAGCCTGAAAAACCTCGGTTTATATTCAAGTATATACGGTAACAACCACAATATGGGCAGTTAGGAAAATCTTTGGGGGTCCCGGTCTGGATGGGATCGGGGCAAGGTCGCCGTAACATAGGTAATAGGTTGACAAGGCGGGAAAAAGGGGGGGGGACAATAGAGCATTTTGGTGTAAGGAGGCAATAGGTGTATTATTTAGGCAGAATGATATAATGGGCAGGGTGAGGACTTAGCGATTTTAGGTCCTCACCCTGGGTACTATGCAGCTATGGAGTAAGAGGAGCGAGGGTGAGGTGAGTATAGTTGTCCTTTAAGCTAGTTACAGACCTGCAACCATTTCTCTACCTATTGAAACCTTTTTTCAGACTTGTAGCTAGAATTAAAAATGATTTGGAAGTTTGGGGGAGGATCCCAAGTGCTAGTAAAGTCACAGCTCCCAATGCTAGCAGGAAACACCACCTTTTAAACTGCTGTAACTTTGGATAGACTGCAAAGGTAAGACTGCCCTTTTTAATAAGGAACACATGTATGGAGACCACAGTTCCCTTTTAATACAATGCGTGATAAATAATAAAGTCCAGCTATAGACTTCTGATGATTCCACCCTATAGGGAGGTGGTGGAGATAGATCTTTTTCTGAAGGAGACGGCTAGTCGGGAAGCAAACGCCAAGGTTCGCCTGCAGCAGTTCATCGAGGAGCTCCTGGACCGTGCAGACAGGGCGGAGAAACAGCTTCAGATTATCAGCAGTTGTGGTAGCACCCCCAATGGCAGTCTGAGCAGAGGCAGCATGCCAGGATACAAAGTGCAATCCAGACAGGTAGAAAAAGGGGCTTACAATAATACTGCTTTATATTAAAGGGGAGGTTCACCTTAAAATATTTTTTGCCATGTTGTTGATCACAGAAATCAAACATACAGGGAAATTCAATAAAAGTTCTTATCGTTCAAAATGGTGCTAATTTTGCCCCAACCAATCAGATGTTATTTAACATTTGAAAGCTAACATCTGATTGGTTGGTGCAAAATTAGCACCATTTTAAACAATAAGAACTTTTATTGAATAACCCTGTTAGTGTGCAATTGTCCTCTAATTTTTATTTGGTAAAGGGTGGGATAAGCTGTAGAACATGTTTCCTTTCTATTGTATCTAACATGGGTTTAAACTGATACCCTGACTGTATTGACTGTTTGTTGTCTATTTAAAGATAGACAGACACCCCGCGCCAGTCCCAGCTGCACAGGGATCGTTTTCGGTCTCTAACAACCAACGTTCTGCTTCCAGCATTGGGTAAGATATTTCATATCTGGGGGAAAAGTAAACGCATGAATTTGTATTGAAACATAATCATTGTCAGGTTATTATGAATCAGCCTCAGTGTTCTTTTGCTTGGGACAAAACAGCAACAAAATACAAAAAGTAACAGGATAATAGAGCAGCCAATTGTGTGTCCCTTTGTATTACTTCTGCTGATTTCCCAGTGAACCTCATGAATCCTTTAGTTGTACCATGAGAAGGAGACAGCGGTAGATTGAGACATGGAGTCTAAAGGGTAAGTTAAACCCTAAAAATATTTTTTTTATACTTCTAAATTACCCTTCTTAACTCCCCCGAAGACAATAATGGGCAGCGAACCAGTAAGGAGATATTCCTCTTCCCTAGCTGTCTCCTCCTCTGCACGCACCAGTTCACGGTGACTCCTCTGCACATGTGCAAGCTTTTAAAATAGCAGGTATGAGCTGTGGAGGAAACAGCTGTGAATCAAAAGATTAGGTAGAATTTCTCCTTACTGGTACATTGCCCGGCATGGTAAGCATTGAGGTCTGTGGGTTTGGGGATTAAATTAGCAAGCATACTCGTTTTATTATTTGGGGGTGAACTTACCTATTAAATTATTAATCCCATGTGCGATTCAGTGCGTTTTTCTGCTGTGTTGACACAGTGGCGGCCATGGCAACACTGTGTTAAAGCACCAAACTGCTGCATGCTGTGCATTTTTTACAATGCAATACACCTCAATGGTGCAATGTGGACTGTGCTATTCACTTGCCTTTTGGACATAGCACCAAAGTGCAGCATAGTGTGAACAAAGCCTGACAAGTGGCTTCTTGCTTGCCTTCCCTAGAAACACTTTCCTATTTGTTCAGATCATTTTGCAGGGGGGGGGGGGGCAGGGGCAAGTGCAGGGGTTTCAAGGGGTCTTAAAGGGATTTAATATGCAGAAGTGCAATCACCATGCTACAAAGTAATAGCCGTATATATCTGGTATCCAAAAGGCATAAATGCCTGGCACAGTGGGCAGGACTGGGGGCCACTTCTACCATGAGGCAGAGTGAGACATTTGTCTTAGGCAGTACCCCTGCACTGAAGAAGAAAGGCAGCAGTGGTGGGGTAAAAACATTTTTTCTTCCTTGACCGTTTAAGAAAAAAAAAGAATTTCCCCTAGTAACAGATATAATGTTAAAATAATTTTATATGGTTAGGTTACCATTAGTTAGTTTGTTAGTTAGGGCCCTGCAGAAAGAATCTTACTTTGACGTGATGGCAGGCTTACAAATCTTTTGGCTAAAATCTCTTATTATACAGAAAGTGTGGCATTTCTAATGTATTGTAACCGTTGAACCAACATGTAAAGCACAGGCTATAAAATAAGTTATTTTGATTTTAGCAACAAAAACTTAAAAGGAGCAATCCGGTAGTGGGAACATAAGCTGTATGAGAAAGGGATGTAATATCTGTTTCTAGGAATTTACCATATTGTTAATTGACTGGTTAACTGTTTAAATAGCTATGTGATAGGAGTTTCAAAATTGTAACATTTTATCCACACCCATCGACAAAACCACGCCCACCGCCAAAGCCAAACCCACTTTAACACAGTGGCAGCGAACTTCATGCCACAACTGGAAATAATCAAGGGTGCCATACAAAATTGTGGCTCAGGCAGCAAAAACCCTAGAAATAGCCAGGGGAGGACTGGGACCTTTCGGCCTGGGGGGCAAATACAACTAAGTGACCCTTTCACGTTAGATCACAGCATTTTTGACCAGGCCCACTGGTTTCGTCCATTTTTAAAACCACTATTCCCATTTTACATTTTCAAGTGTATGATGTAGTTATAGGACAATTATAGTCCTTAAATCTTTTCCCTACCCCTTGCAAGTAGCCCCGGTTAGGACCCGAATCAAGTCCTCACCCCTGGGTACACTTTCTAAGTCAAGTTATACCCAAAGTTTCCTTTGTTGCTAATGAACTGGAGGGCTGACTAACACCAGCTAATGAACCGGGGGACTGGTAAACACTGAAAAATAAACTGGGGGGGCTGACTTACACTGGCAAATGAGCTAGAGGGCTGACAACACTGCTAATGCGGGCTGACTTACACTGGCTAACAATCTGAAGGGCTGACAACACCGGATTAATGAAATTGAGGGCTGACAATACTGGCTAATGAACTGAAGGGCTGATTAACACTTATAAACGACTGGAGGGCTGACAACACTGTCTAATGAACGGAAGGGCTGACTAATACTGGCTAATGAACTGGAGGACTGACTAACACTGCTAATGAACTGAAGGGCTGGCTGGTAAACGATCTAAAGGAGAAGAAGTTTCCTGTTCCTTGCCCATGTTAATGCTATAGGTGTGCGCTGTGCCTTTCAAGCATGTAACTTACTAATAGCTTCTGGGGCAGCCCAAATTTTTCATAGGAGACCAGCCCAGGGGGCATATGCCCCTCAGACTTCTGGGCCAGTCCTCCCCTGGCAGTAGCTGTAGTCTAGGGATTGATAGGGATATGTTATAGTACATTTTACAAATACTTGTACCAGGACAAAAAGTATTAAAGTGACAAGCACCTTTATGTGCCATAGTGAACTTTATCATTCTGCACACTGGCTCCTATTGAAAATAATCCACTATCAGCCTGACACCCCTCGCATTTTCTTATGACCTCAGCATGGGGAGTGTTATGATAATTAGTATATTACTATAAGAAGTGCCAAAGCAGGTAAAATAACTAATCCCCCCTAAACATGCCCCTGGGCACCCGTTTCACACACACATTGCGTATGACGGTATACAGCATGCCCTCTGATTGCATTATTATTAACTTATAACTCAGGGCCTCTGGCAGAGTAAAGACTGTATCCCAGAGCTCTGGGGGTTATGACAGCGATGGAGCAGAGCATGCTGGGGACGACGAACGATTGGAGGGTAATCGTTACGCCGGGAACAACCATGAAGGGGATAGCAGTTTTGAGAGGAGCAACTCCCGCGGTTCAGGTCTGCGCAGGCAGGCGATTCAGAACTGGCAACGCCGACCGTACAGGAACAGCACAGAGGGAGAAGAGGGAGACATTTCAGATGTGGGATCCAGGACTACGGAGTCAGAAGCGGAGGTCTGGGAACAGGAGAGCGTCGGGTCTGCAGAGCTGAACTCAAACAGGGCTTCAGGGGGCTGTAGGCCGAAAGGTAATTACTAGATGGGATGGGGGTTCTGGGAAAATTCTACAGGTATGTCACATGGTCTGCACCTTCTGGTATTTATATGTAATATGTTAACTGAAGGGTTTATTTACATTAACATTTCCAGATTCTGTCTCTATATGGAATCTGCAAGTGTCACTTATGGGAATGGATTCATAGCATGGACAGGGTGGAGGCATTGCTGGGCCTTTATAGCTTCCTCTACCTTCCTGTCTGTCCTCCTGTACCTAACACCTTCAGCTCCTTTAAAGGGGAACTGTAGTCTCCAAATAGGTTTATTTTAAATGAAAGGACAAGTTCGAGGGGGGGGGGTTTAAGGGGAGGGGCCATGGGGGTCCACGAGGAGGAGGAGGAGACAGGAAGAGGGGCTGTCACATGGTTTCAGAGCAGGAAGTGCAGGGGATCTGGGGATGCTGATACCATATCACACATAAAAATGTAAATATCTTCAAAACTATGTAAAAAAAATAATTAAATTAAATTGCAAAAATACTCAGTAAAGCAATTCCTGTCAATTTACCTAACGTAATTTTGGGGCCACAGTCACCCTTTAATACAGATAACACGTGAATGGATTTAGTAATCAGAGCAGGGATGTCAAACTTGCTTACAGATGTTTGAAAACTATATGTTGCCAGGGAATGCTGGGAATTGTGGTTTTCAAACATTTGAAGGGCCGCAAGTTTGACATTCCTGATAGAGGATAGCTGTAAATAACACCTCTGAAATTTGAAATCAGCAGCGTTGTAAAGAAATCATTTGTAATTCTGCCTGATTTCTGCAGCCCTCCTCCTTATTCATTCTTGATTACAGAAAGTAATTGAAGAAATCAGGATCAGATTCGGGTTGATCTGATGAAGGGTGGCTGAGGTCCCCAGAAACGTTACACAGTGTTTTTCCACTGAATAAATGGGTTAAAGACCCATTTATTGCCATTGCGGGTGATACGTGGAATAATTCTGATACGTTCCTTAATTACAATGTGCAGGTTGCTGTGAGGGAAGAATCCAAAGGCCGGAGAAGGGGAGTCCGTCCCGTTCTAACGAGGTGATCAGCCCAGAAATCCTAAAGATGAGAGCAGCGTTATTCTGCATCTTCACCTACCTCGATACTAAGACGCTGCTGCGGGTGGCTGAAGTCAGCAGGGACTGGAAATTTGTCGCACGACATCCGGCTGTGTGGACCCGTGTTTTCCTAGAGAACACCAGGGTGTCCCCGAAGGTGAGAGGCAGGGGAACAGGTGGGAATTCGTATCTATGTGTCCATGGCTGGTTGGTCCTACTGGCTCCCTAATATGAATGGGTTTATTACTGGCACCTTGATTAAACAGGAATTTTATTGCCAGCTTAATTAATACAATCACGGGGCACAAGCCCCATTAGTCTGTATGAATAATAAAGGACATAGATTAAGGTTTGAAAAACAAATGATTTCATGCTTTACCTTTAAGCCCAGGCAGACATCCATCTCTATTAATTGGTCTCCATCCAGCTATCAGTCTCTATGGCTCTGTTCAGTGATCTTGGGCTTTGATTTCATTCACATGGATCCTATCATTGTAACCCCCCTTACACACACATATTGTATGTCTTATCTCCCTATCCATCTCTATTCACTTTATCCTATTGTATTCCTCAATCCTGTCTGTCATCCGTTAGAGTTGGTTCGAAGCACTTTAGCTAGATGTCAGGGAATAAATCAATATCGAGTTGCTTTAATCTGTCAGCTGAGTCATCGTTCTCTTTGGGCGCCAAGGAGCAATGGGATGACCAATCAATGATCGGTACAGTGATGTTAGACTTCCTAAGAGATACAACATCAAAACTAGGCTACTTTTTACCCTTAAAGGGCATGTCCACCCCCAAAACTAAAATTTAACCCCTTACTGGCCACATCAAGTAGTTTAAAACAATCCTTACCTTACATTCCTGCTCAAAATAGTTCCCCTGCTGTGCCCCTCCAAAGTCCAGGAAACTGCTGTGTAGGAGCAGTGTGTGACTCATGCTGTGCCTGAGACTTCCTCAACCTCATCAAGGTTGAGGCATGCTCAGTGCAGCCCTCCCTGCCTCTCAGCCAATCACGGACGCGGCTGCCGGTCCCGCCCCCTGCTTTCAATTCCATGCAAGCAGAGGGCCTGAACACTGCAGCGGAGGAGAGAGGGCAGGTAAGTAAGAATCGGGGGACTTTCTAACAATTATATTAATGCGGTTGGGGCTGGGGGAGCATGCCCTACCACATATCAAAAGTTAAATTTTGGGGTGGACATGCCCTTTAATGTGAAAGCTTTTCTTCCCATTGTAAGATTCTTCTCTGGTACGTTGCATTTAGAACATATAAGCAATAGATTCTGTAACTAAGACGGCTTCCATGTTGTTGCCAATACAACTCACAGCCCACGAAGTCTTCAAAGAGCCTTGTGAGCATGTGCACCTATTGGCCATGTCCCCTGAGCCCAGTATTCACTGTCTTTATGCACTTTTCTATACAGATGTCTTTTTACCCTGCAATTTAGTTTTTTCTAGCAAAACATACATTTTCTAAATGTACCGTACCTGGGTTTTTTTTGTGTGTTAGCTCTGGTGGGTTAGTGTACTAACCCACCAGAGCTGTACTAATTCTCTACTTTAAGAAACTCACAGCCCATGAGGTTACAGGTTTAAATCCAAACACTTACTACATTTTTATTTTATTTCTGCTATTGATGCTGAATAGGAAATATTGCAAAAAAACTTCTGTTATATAATATAAAGGAATTTGTTGGGGGAATAGATGTTTGCAAAAGCAATTGTACTCTGTTAAATCTCTCTTTTGTGTCTGAGAGGCAGGATCTGCTTAAACATGATCTGTGCTTAATGGGCAGGTCTCTGTGCTGTAATATGATTGTCTGTAAGGTTCTAGGAGGCAAAGCTGCAGTTTTCTTGTATTGATCTGCTGTGCACTAAAAAGCATGTGAAGTGTACTACACTTACAGGGAGATCCAATAAAAGTTCTTATAGTTTAAAATGGTGCTAATTTTTCCCCAACCAATCAGATCTTATTAACATTAAAAAGCTAACATCTGATTGGTTGGGGCAAAATTAACACCATTTTAAACGATAAGAACTTTTATTGAATAACCCTGTTAGTCTTCCACCAAAACAAAGATTTCTTGGATTATGGGAGCTGACCCCTAGTACCCACATATTAAAGGGACACTATACTGAAAAAATTACTTTGCCTATAATTAAATACATGTAAGTAGCACTTACTCTGATTTGTGTGTGTTGCTGCATGCATTCAATCCACACACATTTTGTTTAGAAGCAGTATCCCCCCTCCCTCTTTTAACCGCTCCCACTTCCATCCGACCTGACTTTTTCCCCACAAATCAACTGTTAAGCTTGCACACAGCATACAGCATTTCAACTGTCAAATCTCTGTCACCATTCCAGCTACAGTAAAACTACTCACAGAAGAATAGTTTTTGAGAGCAAGGAACTTGATTGACAGCTGGAATATAAGAAGTTTTAGATTGGATATCTAAAGAAATAGGGGGCAGATCCAAAAAAAATGATACAGTGGTGGTTGGGAAGAATTATAGTTTCCAGTTATGGCCAATTTAAAATAACCTATTTTTCGGTATAGATGCCCTTTAATTTCATAAATCATGAAAGTCATGCTGACTTTAGTTCCCCTTGTATTGTAAATATTACTGCACATTCACCAATTCTGATGAAAGTGATAGTCATACCAGTACCTAACTGGGTGCCAACTGGCTACCACTGCCTTTGTAAAAGTCCTCTCCATTTCAGCCCTTCCATCTAAAATATATGTCAGTGCACATTAGAATAAGAGGAAAAGGCTTATATAAGGCTTTATAATTAGAGGGTGGGGTCAAACTTAACATAATGTGGAATGTGCCTTAGAAAGGTGGGTCAGGGCCTAGTAAATGTTCCAGACAGGTTCCTTAGGTTCAGAAGAGTTATGTCAGGCCTGGTTATATACAAACATAAAGTGATAGTGATAGCGAGAGGGAAGCCATGTTGATGATGATGTCACTGTTCTTGATTTTAGTTCCTGGTAACCCTGTCACAATGGTGCACTCAGACCCACTCCCTGACTCTCCAAAACCTCAAGCCGCGGCAGCGAGGGAAGAAAGAGACCAAGGAAGAATACACAAAAAGCACACGGTGAGACAGTTTCATGGGTTCTCATTAATGGGTGGAATAAAGTGACTTTCATTACAGTGGGCACAGAAATAGGCAGATTCATTAGTTAACTGGATTCAAAGGATCAACTGAGAACAGAACATTTCCATTGCTTCTGGGGGAGTAATCATCGTATTGTATGTTAACAGGGGCTGTCTAGAGGCCGGACTGGAGTCTCTGCTCAAAGCAACTGGAGGAAACCTCCTTATTCTGCGCATCTCCCAGTGTCCTAATGTCCTGACTGACCGCTCCCTGTGGCTAGCCAGCTGTTACTGCAGGGCACTGCAAGCCGTGACCTACAGGTACTAGTCCAGTATTAGTGGGATATTAAATACCGGTACAGACTCGCACTGCAAGCCGTGACCTACAGGTACTAGTCCAGTATTAGTGGGATATTACATACCGGTACAGACTCGCACTGCTGGCCATTACCTACAGGTGCTAGTCCAGTATCACTGGAATATTACATACCGGTACAGACTCGCACTGCTGGCCATTACCTACAGGTACTAGTCCAGTATCAGTGGAATACTAAAGGTACAGACTCGCACTGTTACATAACAAAGGTACTCCATCCTGTAATATACAGGTACAGATGGACAGTGTACATTGATAAATAGAATTAATTGTGCAATTTTGGTTTGTACATTATGTTACTTTGTTTACAGTATTTAGAAAGTGTATCAGCGTTGTTAGTTGTATCAGGTTATAGGTCCTACATCTTTTCAGCTGCTGATACGCTTTGCTTTATCCTATTTTACCAGGAGTTCTACTGACCCAGTGGGTCATGAAGTCATTTGGGCTTTAGGGGCTGGCTGCAGAGACATCATCTCCCTCCAGGTGGCGCCATTACATCCCTGGTAAGCCATGGCAAAAAAGATTTGCGTTTCCAGAAAAGAAAATATCGAAAATTGCATGTCCAAACGCACAGCAACGCACCAAAATGCAATCACGTACGCGCTTCTGGTGCATTGTAGTGTGGCCTCAGCCTCACAGCACGTGGATACCTAAATTGTGGTCTACTAGCTGACCGTGGCTTGTAGACATTCTGGCAAATCTGAATGTTCTGATACAATATAGATTTCTGTGCAACTCTGTTCCGATTGGCTGGTGTAATACAACCAATAGCTTTCCTGCTTTTTTGTCTTCCTCCCATCAGGGCAACATCTGTCTGAAGTTGTACTGGAACTGTGCATTCCCAGCATAATATAATGTATCTTTAATTGAGGAAGAAATAACAAAATGTATACACAGGGATTGAAATCTGAAAATATTTTCTGTTTTTTGTCTCACAGCCAACAGCCAACAAGATTTAGTAACCGCTGCCTGCAGATGATTGGACGTTGTTGGCCCCACCTAAGGGCTCTGGGAGTGGGTGGAGCTGGCTGTGGTGTGCAGGGTCTCTCCTCACTAGGTAAGAGAGTACCATGCAGTTGAATGGTATGTTCTTACAGAAATTCTGCATTTCATTCTTGGCAAAATTTCCCACCGATTCAAATATTTAAACATGAAACAGAAAAGTCAACAAGAAACTTTAATTCCATAGGGTTCCATTTGTTAATTATTAATGCACTAATGTGTCGTAATGTTGTATTGATGCCATGTATGATTTTACCGAAACTTTAACAAAAAAGTTTTGTCACTTGTAGTACCACTTCTCACCTTATAGCAGAAAGATACACTTTTCTATAGGCAGTTATAGAACAAGGCCACAAGGCCTGTGTGTGGCTTAGAACATAGTCAAACATAGACAGATATTGATGTGAAAATGTTTAGATTTGGCTTTAAAACTAAATATTTATGAACTCTACATGCTGCAGGGCTAATGACCTGTTCAATAAATGTTTTTAGCCTTGCAGCATGTGGGTTTGGTTATGAGGTGGGAACTCTTAAAGATAAAAGTTCTTATCGTTAAAAATGGTGCAAATTCTGCCCCAACCAATCAGATTTTATTTACCATTTGAAAGCTAACATCTGATTGGTTGGGGGAAAATTAGCACCATTTGGAACAATACATGTTTTATTACATGTCCCTGCTGGTATGTGAGCTCATTGCCAGGATTATTCTAGTTTATAACTTTTCCCATTTTCCCCAGCACGTAACTGCATGAGATTGCAGGTTCTAGAGCTGGACCATGTAACTGAAATCAACCAGGAGGTGGCAGCAGAGGTCTGTCGGGAGGGTCTGAAAGGATTGGAGATGTTGGTGTTGACTTCAACGCCAGTAACACCGAAGGCCCTACTTCATTTTAACAGTGAGTACCGGGTCCCATGATTTGTCAGGTATTTGGATTTCCTCGCCAGCAGTTAGTTTGCATGCATAGGCATTGGATATTACAAAAAAAAGCAAATTGACTTTTGCAAGGGTTCATATGCTGTGCTGGCCCTAATACCCACCATGGTAGCTCCAATCATAGTGGACAGGACTGCAGATGAGACATCTGACAAGCCGGTAATTATTCCTTTGTATGTCATTTCAAAGTTCAGGGGTGTCCATCCAGGGATTGCTGGGGGTTGGAGTTATAATTATTATTGTGGATTTATATAGCGCCAACATCTTCTGTATCGCTTTAGAATTACATGTATACATTCACATCAGGCCCTGCCCCGAAGAGCTTACAATCTAAGCACATTTATTTGACACATACAACCTATCAGTATGTCTTTATAATTGTGGGGGAAACCGGAGTGCCCCCAGAGGAAACCCACGCAAGCACGGGGAGAACATACAAACTCCTTGCAGATGTGTCCAAGGGTGGAATCGAACTCAGGACTTCAGCGCTGCAAGATATCAGTGCTAACCACTGAGCCACCATGCTGCCCAAGTTCGCAAACATCCCTGCCATAAAGAGCACATTGTGTTGTATGTGTCCTTTAATTCTGACAGTGGAATCATTTTTAAATATCATGTATTTTATCTAGAATTTTCCATCCTCCATCAGTGTTGTGAATGAGTTGACCACGCCTATATATAACCCTGTGCCTCCCGTAGGTGTTTGCCGTAACCTGAAATCTATAGTTGTCCAAGTGGGAATCGCAGATTACTTCAAGGACCCCACCAGCCCGGAGGCCAGGAAACTCTTTGAGGAAATGGTTAATAAGTTACAGGTAATGTCCCATTGGTTCCCTGTCCTGTCATGTGACAGAGATCATGTAGCTTTGTGGACGTTTGTGTAGTTTTCTGGTTCAGCCTTGTATAGTCAGTAGATATATTTTCAGCATCCAGTTAATGGCCGCTTCGAATGAAGGTCTAAGGTGTGTGGAGGCTTCCCACAACATCGTTATCTGTCCTAATGGACGTGTGTGCAATGTTTGTTGCTGTTGAGAGTTTAAGCATAACAATTATTTAAGCCATTTTTAAAGAGGAAATGTTACGCCTTATTATGGTTTCTTATAGGTGGCCCTCTTCATAGAATGTGGTAGTTATGGGTTAACTCCTCCCACAGCGATTCTAAAGTTTAAATGCTGATGGGGTCACAGGGTGAGGACCTAAACTGCTATGTCCTTTAGCCTCAGGAAGGCTGCACTATTTACCTAAAATTCCTATTGGTGAGATGATTTACTTCCATCCCCTGCCTAAGTCCAGAAACTGACCAATAGAAAGAGTGTCTTTTCATTGGCCAGGTCACAGACTGAGTGAGGGGGCAGAGCTAGGGAAGTAGTGCAACTTTCCTAGAATAAACCCATGGTGTGGACCTACCAGTTTATAAAATAAAATATACACTTTATTTGATCTACAGTTGGAAGGTTCTTTTTTGATACCATTATTCTATATATATTTCCCACACATATATTTTATGTGGGAAGATTTATTTCCCTTTGTATGGCTATTTGAGTGCCTCTGGGGTTTCCCAGAGTTCAGTGGGTCTCCCTTTCTGGTCTCCAGACTCTCTGGTTACCACTCTACATGCAACTCTTTTAACATGGTTTCAAAATACCATACGAACATTACAGGAACATCGGAAGGTGAGTGCGCAGTGTGTGGGCACCTTTAATTGTGGATTTGATTCCATCAAGGAGGATTACACTTAATCTCCAACAACAAACTCCAGGATTCCAGAAGACTTTCCACCGAGTCCAAGGTGTCTATCAGTTCAAACAACGCTTGGAAATAATCTATTGAAACCTTTCATTGGCACCAAGTTGATTGATCTATTTTTATTGATTTTTTAGGATGAGATTTAGGACCTTTAACTAGTAACTGTCAAAGGGGAACTATGACTCATTCACACCCCGGATTTACTGCCAATAACAATTGATTTGTCAAAGGGATAAAAGGGCTGAATTTTATCACTGGTATCCGAATATTCTAACTGTTCTGCACCCTGGACCTTCGAGTCCAAACAGTTCTCTTTCCTTTTTCCTTTTTCCCCACAGAAAACTGTTGAAACCTGAAACTTAAAAGCTGATTTGAATATTAAATTCCAGTTATCAGGCTCATGCACTTTCAGGGACTTTCACTGGCAAGTTAAAAGGTCCAACAATTGTCCGCTTCACTACCTGTAAAGGTGGCCACATCTGTGCGATATTACTTACCCGACCGAGCGTTCACGCAACGTTCATCGATCCTGCCAGAACCGCCTCTCCTGATATTATATTCCACCGACATGAGATCGCAAAATCCCATTCATTTTGGGATCGCATGTCGGTCGAATATAAGGATCCCACGAACACCGCGTGAGTGCTCGGGTAAGTAATATCGCACAGACGTATGGCCACCTTAAGGCCTGCTGCATGCCGTTCGATATTCTGACCTCATCCACTGGATGCCACAATATTTTGGTCGATTGGGTCGAAATACCAGCAGTAATTTTCACCATGACTGCCCTATATTGGCCAAACTTTTATCCAGACCTGAACATGAATGTTAAACTGAACATGTAGGTAAGTTTCACCATTAAATTATTGGCTGTGACGTTTTGTTTTCCATCAGCCAGCCAATCAGTTTATTGATCAGAAGTCTGTTGGTCTGGAAGACATTATCGAACTTGGACCGTGAAGGTGTAAGGAGAAAAAAGACTTGGTTCCTGTTGTCTGTCCAAACAGTTGGGATGAAACTTCAGTAAAATGGCAAATAAGGAGACCAGTAATTATAACTGAGTCCTTGTTGACATTGAGTCTTTTCTTACATTTAAATGTCCACCTTTCAAACAAAAAACTGGTGACTTGCAATATGCCCACAACCCAAACTGCTATTTTTACCAGTTTATTAAATGCCATTGTAACCAGATATATAATGCTTGTGAAGGTTCTCATTCATCCAGGTCATGGTATATCTGTTGTATTGACTTGTACAAGAATCTGTGGCAATTATGTACCCTGGAAAATATGCTAATTGGGATTTTACATAATTGCCACAGATTCTTGTACAAGTCATTCTGAATTGAGAAAGCCAGTCGGATGACTAGCGAAACGTCTTCAAGAACTACATTTCAAGTCCAGTTGATCTAATTGAATACAACAGATACAGATATATAATGATATAACCAGTTACCTGCATCCTACCTCTGCTCAATGAGCTTTTTTTATAAACTTGAGCATGTGCAGATGAGGCAGCAGGTGAAACAGCAGTCAATCATTGGTTGTAATGTCAGTTGTCACAGCCTTGATTGACTGCATGGAGGGAGGAGCCAGCTTACTCTGCCAGAATGGGGACAATAATTACCCTTAAATATCTGGTTAGTAATTTAGGTAATAAAGTGCTAAATATATCAGTTGGGGTTGAGGGCAGGTAACTAACAAATGACCAGTTTTTCGTTTTAAGGGTGAACATGCCCTTTAAGTGTAAATTTTTCCAACAATGTTACCGGGAATTTGGTCTGTTGATTTAACACAACAGTCGGCAACTAAATATCCATATTCTTGTGTTTTAGGCTCTTAAGAAGAGACCAGGATTCTCCAAGATTTTACACATCAAAGTGGAGGAAGGTTGCTAACCCCCATTTCCTATCTGACTGTGATCATTTTCTGGTGATTCTGAGAACCTTCGAACTCCCCCGAGTTCCGTTTTGCTGTCTCCACATGGGAAGTGCCATTAAGACCCTTTGCCAAATAAAGAGAAAACCTTCACAGCTGCATTACTAGTCTGAAGAAGAGGAGAATCTCACTGGGCCTCTTCTATGACACTGGCTGGTAACAACCAACTTCAGGGTTCCTCATCTCTATCTCTTTCATTTTGTTGTCCATTTCTCATTGAAACGCGGCATTGGTGCACACTCCACCCAAGGGCTGCATCTGGCAGTACAGGCGAATCCATTGTACACTGGGAAAATTCCAAGTTCTTTGTGTGGATCTTTTTTATTTGTGTTTCTGTCGAGTGAGATATACATATAAATCTGTATATTAATATATAAATATATCAATATTTTAAAGATAACTATATATATAGATATATATATAGACAATTATTTAAAAAAAAAACCAACGCGGGGAATGGAGCATTTGTTCTAGATTAAATTATTATATAGTCGTGTGAACGAGAATCATTCGGTTAAGGTGAAGATATTGTTATTGGTTGGCAATAAAATGAATGTGCAATTGATATATATGGAACTGAAGAATCTACCTGTCTACTTAATGAAGGTTGTTAGTAGACCAGAGGGACCTTACAAACCTTATTTAGACATTTTGGGACTGATGCAAGAAGTTTTGACAGTGCTATTAATCTGCAGTAGAGTTCTGCATTGGGTCGGGTACCCGTGGGCTACCCAATTTGCAGGTCGGGTTCAGGTAACCTGCATTGAGTTTGAATTGGTTGCGTATCGGGTAAAGAGAACCGTGAGTCGGGTAGAAGAATTCCAGTCTTTAAAAAACCAAAAACTTTATTCCTGTGTATGAAGAGAGATCTGTCTGTAATAACTGGAACTGACAATACAATGTGCAGTGTGTATAGCACCTTACACTAAATCACACTATGGCAGATAAAGGGCAAATATATCTAGATGCAAAAGCTCCCAGACTCTTACTGTGTTTTTGGCTGGGTAAATATTGAGTTATCAACAGATCTAATGTACTTAGAATGTTATACAGGATGGCATTGTGGGTAGGAATACAGACAGCTATGTTCAACTTTAACTCTTGTAGTGCCTGGGTAGGTATTACAGAGATCACTGGGTAATGTAGTTAGAATGTTATACAGGATGGCATTGTGGGTAGGAATACAGACAGCTATGTTCAAACAGCTAGGTTTTGCAGAGATCACTGGGTAAAAAAGCATTTAATGCTGGAATGACTGGAAAGGCAGGGGTTAAACTTCTGGCCTTGGTTTTACTAGCAGAAGTCAGAGCCAGTAAAGTAACAATCTCCCATAGAGCAAAGTAACAAACTTCTATCTGCACCTATGCATGAGACCAGAGCAAGTGTCTGCATGGAAACAGATGACATGTGATTTCATTGGTCTTTGTAAATCCTTCTGTCCATAATGATTTTTGGCATGTGGATGGTTTTAGTGATGATAATAACAATCTACCACTTGATGAGGTTCAGCTAGAACTACAGCAGGTATGTGGACCGGCCTCCAGATGATTGACATTTAACACCCCCAAGCATTGTACAACAGCAGTGCACAGTGAATGCTGGGATTTGTAGTTTTCAAAACATAGCATAAATATCTACATCCATATAAAGGTGTAGATTTTTCACTGCAGCTCCACCTGCTCCCTACCCATAATCCTCTGTTATGGTTCCTGCTCATAGTAACTTTTACTGTCTCCTATAATAAAGTTTACTCATTGGGTGGAGATTAAAATATATATTCTGCTGGACATAGTTCTAAAATGATAGATAGGTAAGCAGTAGATCTCCAGATGTCTGAAAACTATAACTCCCAGCATTCCTTGGCTATAGAGTGAATGCTGGGAGTTGTCGTTTTTCAACCATCTGGATAACTACTGGTTACCTATCCCTGTCACAGATCAACAAGAAAATAGTTGCGGAAAAAAAATTAAAATCAGTGGCGACACATGGGTAGGAGGATGTGTAGGTAGCAGTTGGGGACAGTAGAGGCCCATTGGTAGGTAGTAGGGGACAGTTGAGGCCCATGGGTAGGTAGTTGGGGACAGTAGGGATTTATTATATAAAGTGTCCATTGTACTCTATACCAGGGATTTGTTTGAAAAATATAACTCCCAGCATTCCACTACAGCAATTACAATATAAGAAGGCATCTAGGGAATGCTGGGAGTTGTAGTTTTCAGACATTTGGATGCAGACAAGTTGGAGGCCCGTTATATATTTTAGTGGTATGGTAGGTTTGTTTCTATGAACATTTTTGGTTAGGAATTAAACATTTATTTTAACTTTTAGATTTTTTTTTAACTTTCCTGTTCAAATTTTAGGAAGAAAGACTAAAAGTACCTAGGTTGGGGCGGATTTCAGGTCTGAAACTTGCGGGTTGGGTTTCGGGTAAAAAAGTGGGTTTTCAGGTCAGGTTGGGTGCGGGTCTGGAAAATTACACCCGCGCAGGACTCCAATCTGCAGTGACCAATCAGATGTAATCTAACTCGAGTAAAACGTTAACACTTGATTGGTTGCTGCAAATTAGTAGCACATTGCATCAGCTCCTTTGTCCCCTTAAAGTCTATTAAATGCAATTTTCCAGTTCATTAGTTAGCACTTTCTTTCCCCTATAAGGGGGGACATGTAGTCATGTTTTTCCGGGTTTAATTAAAACAGATATAGATATAAAAAGGGGAACTGTAGTCCCACAGATACAAGAACAATCATTCTGTATGTTCTTTATATGGAACAATAGTTTGTTAAGCCCATACATATAACAATGTCATCAGCTCCCACTACTGTAGTACAGGGAACCTATAACACAGCAAATTGTGTTAAGTCCAATGAGATTTGATAAATATTGGCCATGTGTATGGCTAGCTTTACCTTTTAAACAAGCCCTAGATCACTAGGTGAAACCTGTGAGGAGTTATATTGCTAAAAAGGTGTAGCAATGTAACTTCCAAAACACGTCCTGCTTTCAGCAGCTTGTAGCTGTATGACCACCAAATACCTCTGCCTGCATTGATAGACTGACCCCCTCAGCTTAAAAAAAATGTAAAGCTATTTTTTAGGTTTGCAACTTTTACAGTGATTCACCGGGAAGTGGGAGCTGATATCTATCCCTGCCACAATCACAATTGCAATGTAATATTCCAATAGCAGCTCTCGGTCACACAATCTGGTGTGGCCATCAGCTGACGTTAATGGGTGAAATGTTAACCGTAGACACGGTTAACCGTAGTAAGGGCTAGGCCCCACTGCTGAGATTTTTCCGCGTTTGCGTTTTTTTCAAATCAGTGTAATCGCGACAACACGCCCACCGAAAACGTGCGTTTTCGGGTGCGATGCGATTTGCTTTCCGCATTTTAAATTCCGATCGCATGTGTTTTCCAATACTTAAAGAAAAAAACGCATGCGCAAACGCAACATAATCGCACATCAAATTGCATGTGATTCCGTTTGCGTTGCAGTGTGGCCGTGCCCTTAATCTTCTTGAGAATACTCAAACCCCAGGGCCAGGGAAAGAGGGTCCAGATAATGTCACTCAAGCTGCTGAAAGCAGGAAGTGTTAACTTCTCACAGGCTGTGATTAGAGAATGTAGATCCATGGCTCATTATATAGCTAAGACTACTGATTGTACAATCCTGGTATCTTACTGTTGGTTTGGTCCCATAAAAATGTTTTTATCAGGTCCAGTAGGAGAAAAAAAACTGCTGATCATCAACAATTGTACAATATTAGGCTACCCTGATATCACACAACCTGGTTTGTTGCATGTATGGGCCCTGTTACTTGTTTAGAGACCGCAGTTACCATTTAAAGCAACAACAGCAGCAGAGCCCAGATATCCAGACATGCACTTTAAGGAAGTAGAAGGTGTTTTAGGAGCATTGTGGGTTATATCTGTATTTAAGGAAAAAATAAATATTGGGTTTTGTAATGGAATCGAAATGGGTTTTATTAATTTATCTTACATAGTATAATGGTTTATGGACAACTGCACTGTAAAATGTAACTTTTTTAAGTTGAAAAGTACCTGGGGCAGGGAGGTAGGATTGATTATTCTTACCTCCCAGAATTGTTTGGTAGAGGAGCTACAGCATGTACAGTTTTCATCTGCCAGGTTAGTGCCCTGGTGCTTCCTATATTAAAGATAGTGCTGAAGCATTCATAAGGACTGGAAGAAGCGATTTTCTTTGTTCTGCCCCTCCTCATAACAATTATATTGGGAGAAAAACTGTAAGCGATCGGTACTTTACAATGCGTCCCTTCTTTTGCACCATGTTGTTCATTTGCACTTTACTGGGCCTTTCTGATACTGCGGGTCTAATAATGAGATTTTTTACCCTGTACAACATCCATGTCTTTGGGATACTGCACAAACCTTGGGAAATGGAACCCGGAGCCCAGTGTTAAGTTATTTGTGATAATAGCACAAAACAGATCTGCATAATACTGGGAGTATAAACTACACTGTTTCCACATGATACACTTATTGGTTTACAGGCTTAAATGTTTGGCAAGATTTAGATCTCACAGACCTTGTACCTGTCTTTATACCTTCTACTGACTGACAGATTTACTATGGTACATCTAGTGTAGATCTGGAAATCAATGCTAATATTACAAATATTAATACTTACACATAAACATGCTAGACTGCAACTCAGGCAGGATTTTACGATTGAGATATGCCTAAAGGTGACCATAAATTAGGCCAACATTTCCAATGATTGGCTGGAAAATTGTCCATTTTCCCAATCTTGTTACACGACATTAGATCATAAAGTTCAAATGTAATGTAACCTCACAATAAACGTCATTAGACAGTATCGGTCACCTTTACTTGCCTATATTGCTATGTAGATGGTTTCAATTGGGCTATATTATTACTGAAATTGTCCGCAATAACATTTCTCACAGGGTACAGACAGATGTGATCCAGGGCTCATTTTAATGGAAAAACTGCAGGGTTTTATTTAACCCTATATTGTTCAGGGATAACTTGCCATTTATATAACAAAGGACTCCAGACATAGCAACAAAACCTTAATAGAAATCTTAACGTTAAAATAAATGTTTCCTACAACCCTGAAATCAAGGATTTTAATGTTACATTTTATTTCAGAAATACAGCATTTTAATTTTATAATTTTTCCCAATAAACATAGACGCTGGTGTCTACCCCCTCTCTGGTTTTATGGCCCATAGGCATGCTCAGTATGCTTCATCCAGGAAGAGAGTGAGCTATCCAATCAGCTACTTTGTATCCCTCTGTACTAATGGGAGGGAAGAATGAGAAGGTTTTATTGGTCACTTCAGTATAATGTATTTTTTGGGAAATAAAGCACATAGAAAGGCAAGTAATGCATTGTTTTAGGTTTCTGGCGCCATTATGCAGGAATGCGATTTAGACTAAAGATTTCCTGTAAGCCATTAGCAAACCGTTAACCATTTGCAGGTGATCGCTATGCTATGTTCTTATTTATTTCCTATATCTTTGGTATTAGTTTGTTTCCAAATGTGAAAAGCGACTATTACTGCCGATAAAAACCATTAGTCAGGTAAACAAGATGCATTTCTTTTAAGGCGCTCTACCTGGTCTACCATGTTGGTGTTTCTTGTAATGAGACCAGAATGGGACACCATCTGTAACCATTGTCATCCTGCTAATACTAATGCTTGATTGTTTCCTGCTAACTTCCCCTAACGCCCTATGTTGTCTGTTTGTTGTGACCCTATCCTGTGCCTCGTGGGCTGTTACAGTGCTTTATATTGCATTTTATTTTTTACATTAAACAATGACCGCTCAGTCATTAATGCACTTCATTTTTTGCATTGTCTGTGTGTGAAATGATACATTGAATGGATATGGTGTAATGGTGGGAACTTAATGCTTTGTAACTGCTCCTGTGCCAAACATTCCCATGTATCAGTGCCCAGGGATTGGAGTAAAACCACTGATAGGGACCCAGCAATCAAGAAGCCAATGGGGATGAAAATGCCAGACATTGACCAATAGGTGTATAGCTCTTGGAGAATGTATGATGTATCAACATGGATGATGTACCTTTTTATGCATACAGAACTCCTCAGGGACTTCTACTTATAATTGCAGCACTACTACATAGCAGCACGCCGATTATAACCAGGAAGTGAAGTGCTTTACCACAGCCACACCCCCTCCATTTTCATGGCCGCGATCTCCACTGGGGCCGCACCGGAAAGTATAGAAACTATAGCCACATTCTGGTTCTCCAGTTTCCCCCTCCTCGTCCCTTAACCACGTGTGCGATGTGGTCTTGTGCACTCGGATTAACATGCGGCTGAACAGAGACAAGAATATAGCAGCCGCCGATTAAGGCGCGAGAAGGGGGAGACTGGAAAACAGAATGCGGCTATAGTTTCTATAGTGACTTATTGGTACAGGTTTCTTATGCTTGAAACGGGAAGTTTTTCTGTGAATCTATAGCCTAAGGTAATGGTAATGCATTATCCACTATAATTTACAGTAGGGGATACATTATCCCTTATAATACATGAGTGGTACCCAGAGTTCCCTGTATAACTCAGCCTGTGTCCTTGTACCTTTATATGGACACAGAACCACTCTGTGACTTCTAACATCCTTGTAATTTAATCAGGGATACATTATCCATTATAATACATGAGTGGTACCCAGAGTTCCCTGTATAACTCAGCCTGTGTCCTTGTACCTTTATATGGACACAGAACCACTCTGTGACTTCTAATATCCTTGTAATTAATCAGGGATAACATTATCCCTATAAATACATGAGTGGTACCCAGAGTTCCCTGTATAACTCAGCTGTGTCCGTACCTTTATTGGACACAAACCACTCTGTGTTTAACATCCCTGTAATTTATCAGGGAGAACATTATCCATATAAACAGAGTGGTACCCAGAGTTCCTGATAAACTCAGTCTGTGTCCTTGTACCTTTATATGGACACAGAACCACTCTGTGACTTCTAACATCCTTGTAATTTACAGTAGGGGATACATTATACCTTATAATACATGAGTGGTACCCAGAGTTCCCTGTATAACTCAGCCTGTGTCCTTGTACCTTTATATGGACACAGAACCACTCTGTGACTTCTAACATCCTTTGTAATTTAATCAGGGATACATTATCCATATATACATGAGTGGTACCCAGAGTTCCCTGTATAACTCAGCTGTGTCCTTGTACCTTTATATGGACACAGAACCACTCTGTGACTTCTAAATCCTTGTAATTTACAGTAGGGATACATTTACCTTATAATACATGAGTGGTACCCAGAGTTCCCTGTATAACTCAGCCTGTGTCCTTGTACCTTTATATGGACACAGAACCACTCTGTGACTTCTAACATCCTTGTAATTTAGTCAGGGATACATTATCCCTTATAATACATGAGTGGTACCCAGAGTTCACTGTATCACTCAGCCTGTTTTCTTGTACCTTTATATGGACACAGAACCCCTCTGTGACTTCTAACATCCTTGTAATTTATAGTCAGGGATACATTATCCCTTATAACACATGAGTGAAACTTAATTAGCATTGTGTCATTATATGTCACAGTTCCAATATTCTTAGAATTTACAGTAGGAAATACAATATCCTTTATAATACATTATCAGTACACTGGGTTTCCCAATTATCTCAGCCTTCATTATGGTAGAATGATTGTCCAGCTTTACCCGCTGGTTAGCAGCATTTCTTAGACAAAGACTTTTTTTTTTTAAATAAGCTTAAACACAATTTTCCCGATTCATATCCACTTGCCTATCTAAGTGTCACTGCCCACATAACCTGGTAAACTGGTTCTCGCCCTCTTATTTAAATAGAGGTGCCTGCGTTATAAATCTAAATAATCCAATCAGACGTTGTCTAACGGTATCTGATTGGTTGTTTTATATACACACAGGAAATCATTTGGCTTTCAACACGACAGTTTACAGTTTCACACTGTAAGCAGACTACGGTAATTCATTTGAATGGTCTACACTCAATATAGGGAACATACAAGCATCCATATAAAGGCACAAAATAACAATTGGTATAGCATACCTTTACCGAGGTTATCTTTATCTTGCTGCTGTGTGGTATTGTGTCATTCTTATGAAACAGTACAGTAAAGCTATGTGACCTGCTAAATCTAGAAATACAGGAATATGCAGGTATCGGAAGCTAATTGGATGTTTCACACAGATTGGCAGATTAATCACCAGGTAAATTTACCCTTCTGGCTGATTGTAATTGGAGGATCCTGGCTCCTGTATTTAAAGTGTTCTTCAGATCCAGCTCTTCACAGCTCTGTGCAGAAATGAAATTTAACATATCCTTAGATACAATAGTTAAAAATAAAGTTATACAGCCTGGATCCCTTCTATTAAAGTTTGCTCATGCCTTACTTATACCGCAGCCCTTCCTGGGTTCATATCACCTGTAGCCGTAAAGCACACAACATGTTAACTTCTTTGACTAACAAGAGAAAACAGTACAAGCCAAGGGCACACTGATGTCAAATATGTAAGCACAAGCCATGTTCGATGAAAGTCATAAAGTGCATTCAGGTCACGTAAACAAGGGAACTGATTTGTAATCATTTTCTTATAAACGGACTGTGGTGAAACCGTAAATTCCATTAATTTTTTTCTAACTCCCTTAGCATGTGATCTTGTATAATATTGGGCCACAGAGACGTATATAGCATGAATGACTGGCGTTAATAGCATTTCTTTTAGTTTGTTGTAGTATGTAATAGGAATTTATATGGCATTGTGGTCAATGCTTTCAAAGCTTTATGGCGATATTTACGTTTTCCAAGACAATCTTTGTACATGTTTGTTCCGAAGATATTTATTAATAAAAAAATAACTTTAATGACAAGGACAAACTACGTATTCCCACGTACAAGGAGAAAGAGGGAACTGTCATTGAGGTTTGTTCCTTCCAGTACTGAGCTATGACCATCTAAGGCAAATCCAACACTGATGAATGATGATGATGAACCGGATTCACAAACTGACATTCCAGACATACAGGGATTGATAGGATTACCAATATTTAACATCCCCCTCCATAGGAAGGGATAATATACAGGTGGTAGTTGCAAAACCGCTCAATGTTTAACATCATAATAAGAAAAGCCAGGAGACCGGTGAATAAGCCACAGCACGCTATGCCCTCATTTAGCACATCCTTGTGTGGTAGGGTGGAGCACTGATGCGTCTGGGTGGATAAAGATTTTTGATGTTGTCAATCAGGATGCCACATGTCAAAGCAGTGATAGATTGACAGTGATGTTTTCTATTTAAATTGTTTGCCATTGGTTTAACAAATCACTGCTAAAATTACAAAAACTGTAATAGACGTAATACAAGCCTAGAAGCAGATATATTCTACTGGTATCTAGATCCATCCATTATAGCCCTGCAGATTAAGACTGTTCTATCTATAGGAAGGTGCACCAGCTACTTTTCCAGCAGATGTTTAACAACTGTACATGGGTCAACAGAAACAGTGAGGCTGCCCTATCAAAAATGACATGGTTTAAAAACAAACTCTAAATATAAAATACATATCAAAATGATGTTACAGAAAAACAATGACTGAAAAAAATGTTAAATAAAGATTTCATGTTCCGGTCAGATCTGTGTGTGGCTTATTAACCCTTGTGGTTATTTTCTTCACATGTACTTAACATGACTTGGGATTTACATAAATGTGTCTATATGGGCTGTGCTGATTGGTCGAGGTCTTCTCCAATCGAAAATCAAAGGCAATTAGGAAACTAACAGAAATTATATCAGTAAGTGCAAACATTTATTTGCATTTACTGATATTATGAGGATGGTAGTTAAAGCTTAAAATTTATATTTTTCACAACGATAGACTGAGAATAAGTTTTTGTAAGGATGCCTAATTGCCACCTACTAGGATAGCTTGCTAAATAAGAAGCCCATACACGCAACAATCCTCATCACATGATCCCAGTATTGTACGATCAGTATTGATGAATGAAAATTTTCTAGCATATCAGATAAGAAAAATATCAGACGATCGACCACACATGGACCAACATTCAACAATAATTTGGATGTCCACCCCCAAAACTAAAATTCAACCCACTACTGGCCCCACTGTGTAGTGTTAAAAAGTCCTTACCTTACATCTGTGCTCCAAACGGTTCTGCTGTCTACTGTCTGTCCAAACTCCCGAATACTGGAGATTAGGAGCTATCAGTGAGTCATCCGGTCCCTGCTTCTTCCTTAACCTCAGTAAGGACAGTTACATGCAGCGCAGCCCCCCTCCCCCTCCAGATCTATCTTTGTTGCCTGGTTCCCTAACTATAAAACCATTTTTTATAGTGTAGGTGACCCTATCCCACCCCCAGCCGCTAAGACCATTTGTTAAATGAAGCATCAGAACTCTACTTTCAGACCTTCGTTTCCCCTGGCGTTATGCACTGCCGGCGGCTGCGATTGCCTGCCTGTCAGCCAAAGACACAGCTGCCGGTCCGTTTCCCTGCTTGCAGTTCTAGCAGAGGGCCGAGATCAGAGCGCCATGGGAATGAAGGCATGTAAGCAACATCCTGGTGTTTGTTTTTTAAAAACAAACCTGGCAGCTGGGGGTGGGCTAGGGACCCCTACAGCATATCTTTTCTTTTTAGGGTGGAGATACTCTTTAAAGAGTATGGTTCCCTTTTGTCTTCTAGGGACAACTTTCAGTGGAGATCAATATTAGTTAAATAGTTAGTTTGTGTGATGCCTTCTTAGTTATTCTACATTCTCTCCCATTTTGAAAAATCAGTTGATTTCATACCCTTTGCTGTTTCCTGCTGTTGACATTAGTGAGCTGACATTTTAGGTTCTAACAGTCCTCCTTCCAAGAATGCACCACATCCTTGGAATGTTCCTAACAGTAATTTCTACTGATTGGCTGTTGGATGGGTCACACATGCTCAGATCTCTACTGAGCAACTGAATCAACCCAGGCGCTGGGTCAAGGGCAAGACCATAAGTCTCTATTAGGGGTCCTGCAAACAGGAAGTCAGTGTTTCGGTTGCATTTATTTATACACAGACACAATGCTGAATGGGCAGATTAAGGTCATTGGGATCAAAAAATACTGCTCTTTTTTCAGAAAAGTACATGTATTTGCACTGAACTTGCCCTTTAGCTTTAAAGTAGTACTAAGTGCATATTAAATAGCAAATGATCTAAATATGTCAACAGAGAAGGACATCTGCCAAAATCTGTTTAAAGGGTATCCACCTAAAAAAAATAGAGTAAGCTTTTTTCAGTGTAATTGAAGAACAGGAGGTGATGGAGCTTGCTCCTGATACAATTGAAGAACGGAAGGTAAGACATAGCTGGATCCTGCACACAGAAGGTTTATGAACAGAGAAATCACTGGATGCAGAGGTGTAACTACCGGGGAAGCAAACCCTTATAGTGTCTGTTATGGTCTCAGTCACTGGGTTGATTCAGTTGCTCAGTAGATCTGAGCATGTGTGACCCACCCAACAGCCAAGATAGTACTGTTAGGTACATTCCAAGTAAGTAGTGCATCCTGGAAAAAGGCCTGTTGGCAAACCTAAAATGGCAGCTTACTACTCAACACAGCAAATGTTTGAAAATTAAGACAAAACTTTGGGAAAACAGTGTTTGTGTTTAATATAAAGTAAAAGGTTTTTTTCCAGCAAACTTCCCCTTTAAGGGCACTGTATATAAGTAATCATATCATCATCATCATCGAGTAGCCAATGAGAGGGGGGTAATTTGATGTAGCAAAACAATATCTTGGCTTTTAAAGATTGTTGCAGAGAATCCCAACCGATATAAACATATTGGTGCTGATCGAACTGATAGAAGTAGCATATCAATAAAAAGCCAAACTATTCTTCCACCTCACATCCCTTATACATTTCCAACCTTACTGGTACTATTAATTAGGACAACACTGAAGCAGCCAAATTTTCCAAATTTAAAGGCAACACAAAATTGTTATTTCAAGGAAGTGCATTTAATGGCTTTTGGTAGCTTTTGTTCAATAGAAATAAATACAGTAACAAAAACAGGTGTATGGATTCAGACAGTACAGAGCAGGGGATAAAACTGTGCGCACAGATCTGATTTTTCACTTTATTGTAAAGCTAAATGATTGGCCTCCCCAGGCATCACCCCCACATCCACTACTGGGGCACTGGCAACAAACAGCAATCGTCACTTCCCCCTTGGCCCAGGAAGCGCAAGATTGGAGAAACACATTGGGACTATTCCTTGTACAGATACCAAATTTGGTACCTTTGCACAGCAGGGGGAGCTCTATGTTTTAAGAAGAGTAATTGGCTGCACAACAGTTCATCTTAAACCAGATCATTTGAAATTGGGCTGTCTTTTTTCTTTTTAACTGGAGATCTAGGAGGGGTTTAGTGGTGGTGCGGTCTGCCCCGGCCACGTCCTGCTGAGGATGCATCTACTGTGGACCGTGGGTTCTTTATAGTCTCATCAACAGACAAGATCAGGCAGGCAGCTTCAGAAGCGGCGGTCAAAGCATTGATTCTCACAATGGAGGGCTCCCATACACAGGCCTCGAAGTTATCAGCAATGTCTTCATTGTTCACATCAACACCATACCACATTCCACCCTGGAAAGGTTCACAACAGTTTGTAAAAGGTCAAATGGTCACAATATCAACAGGACATCACAATCTAACCATAAGGCCATACCGGTAATAGCTGTATAACAGCCCTCTGCAATCCGGTCAAGCAATACTTTCAATTCACTACATTAATTTTCCTTTCTCCAGCCATTAAACCACCTGACTACCAGTATCCCCCCTAGTCAGTCTAGAAAGATCTTGTCCTTCCTAAAGGACCACTGTGTGTGTGTCATTCCTAGTCAGGGATTTCCCCCATGAGCTCACCTGGGCGTGCTTTGCTCTCAGCTTGTTCAGGATGTTGGTTGCATCAAAGCCAGCATTATCACAGAGCTGGCGAGGGATGATTTCTAAGGCCTTGGCATAGGAGCCAATCAGGAGCTGCTGTTTTCCAGGGATTGTCCTAGAATAATCACGCAGGTACTTGGACAGTTCCATCTCAATGGCTCCTCCACCAGCAACAACAGAATCATTCTAAAAACCAACAAGTTAGGTTGTAAAACAGCACTAAAAAAGTGACACTAACTATACTTTAAGGAAATAAACATACAGGGATCACTACATCTACCCCCTTATTGGTAGATGCAATCTACCTTGATAGCACGCCGAACAATCATTATGGCATCATGTAGAGATCTCTCGGTCTCCTCCATGAACTGCTCAGCTCCACCACGTAGGATAATAGTGCAAGTCGTAGCCTTAGGGCAGCCTGTGAAGAAATTGTACCTGCAGACACAATACAAGCTGGTGAATGTCTGGCAGGACAGGAAGTTAAATCAAAGCAGTAAAGTTGCCCTAGTTAATAACATTTAGCTCTTTGGGATTTTCCCTTTAACAGACTTAAAGGGCATGCACACTGTTATTACATGTTTTGTGTATTGGCTATCTGTGCCTTTAAATAAAAAGTGGTGTGATTATTTTGTTTCTACTACCCTGGCAGACCTTTGAATGAAGGTAGCAAGATCGCAGCACAAAGGTAAGGTCTGCCAGGGTAGTAGAAACAAAATAATCACACCACTTTTTATTTAAAGGCACAGATAGCCAATACAGTGTAGATGCCCTTTAAGTCTGCCAGCAACCTGCACTTGATATGAAGCTCTGATCATGCATAGTTACACACTGTAGTCCATCAAGTCCAACCTTTTCACCCTACTTATTTTAAACCCTACCTATCGTTCGATCCAGAGGGGGGGAAAGCTAAAATAAGGGGGAAAATATTCCATCCTGATTTCAAATGGCAATCTTTCGAAAGTATCCTTGGATCAACCAGAACTACCGTATATGTATTAATACCAGTAATTCTCAATATTATATAGTATCCCCGTACCAACCAGAACTACCGTATATGTATTAATACCAGTAATTCTCAATATTATATAGTATCCCCGTACCAACCAGAACTACAGTATATGTATTAATACCAGTAATTCTCAATATTATATAGTATCCCCGTACCAACCAGAACTACAGTATATGTATTAATACCAGTAATTCTCAATATTATAGTTATCCCCGTACCAACCAGAACTACAGTATATGTATTAATACCAGTAATTCTCATTATATAGTATCCCCGTACCAACCAGAACTACAGTATAAGTATTAATACCAGTAATTCTCAATATTATATAGTATCCCTGTACCAACCAGAACTACAGTATATGTATTAATACCAGTAATTATCAATATGATATAGTATCCCTGTACCAACCAGAACTACAGTATATGTATTAATACCAGTAATTCTCATTATATAGTATCCCTGTACCAACCAGAACTACAGTATATGTATTAATACCAGTAATTCTCAATATTATATAGTATCCCTGTACCAACCAAAACTTCAGTATATTTATTAATACCAGTAATTCTCAATATTATATAGTATCCCTGTACCAACCAGAACTACAGTATATTTATTAATACCAGTAATAATTTTCATATTTCATATTCCCCGTCCAACCAATAGGATGGAGAATGCAGGAAAGGAAATCTTAAGCGTAATACCAGAAGCCAATTGCCTAAAAATGTTAATGTGTCAACAAACTTTTTAATACTGCAGCCTACAAAATTGGCTACTTAAAAGGGGATTGGCTCATTATCTGACTGACTCCTAATATACTATGTTCACTTGGGGATAGTGGAATACAGTCCTAACCAAACATGTGAGAATGGTTTGGGAGAGGGGTCGGATTTAATAAAAGTGGAATAAAGAGATATAAAATGGTTTAGGGAGAGACTATAAACAGGTCAAAATGACTGTTGGTATTGTGAGCCAGGATCCCATGCTGGGCTGTACTTGGAGAACAAGGCCATACAGAAGTAAAGGAACGGACTAGAAAGGACCTGTACAAGCAGGCAGCACTGACTAAGCTACAGCATGAATTTAGACAGCGATTAATCTCAATGTGAACATGGTGGATATAGACTGGAATGTTTACCTCTCTCCTCCAACCTGGACCTCTTCAAACTGAGCACACTTTCCTAGTACATCATCTGTGAGAGCACCGACACTGGTCTGGATAGAGCCACCACATGCCTGAAATATGGGAACACTTAGAGCAAAGTAACATTTTTAACAAACATTAGTATGTTATTTTTCTACACTAATGTTGCCTCTCTTCCGGTTTCCAATGGTCTCAGTAGCTGGTGATGTCTGGCATATTCTGTTTTCTCAGTACCAAATAAAGATTTGCCTGGCTAGAAGGTGTTAAAGGCAGCAAAGGAGCAACCATCACATTTCTACCAAATGATAGTTAAAGAGAGTGTCCAAAAACGTTTACTTGTCAGCTCCCTGCCCCCAATTCCAGGCAATATACTGAGCACATTATTAAGATCCTTCGTTCCAGACTGACCATTCGGCACTTCTGACTGCCAGTACGAAGGACTCACAGTTGTAAAAAAAGTAGCTGCGGTCGAGAGTTTGCGGCAACCGGGCGTGTGCCCATAGAGGACTGCAAGATCACCCTTTGTTTTAGGACACGTCCGACTGAAAGGACGGTAGCGTCCCATCAAAAATGCAAGTTTTTTGGACTGATTAACCGAACTATTGGCCGATCAGGTCGAAAAATTGTATGCGGTGTACACAGCCTTATATGCATATTTAAGGATCATTATTGCCCCCATTTTAGCAGAGGAAGCCGGCTCCTCCGTCTATTGTCAATCAAGGCTGTAACTGCTGACATCACAACCAATGATTCCCTGCTCTTTCCCTTGCTGCCTCATCTACACATGCTAAAAGCTTATTGAGAAGGGGGAGAAGGTGGCAACCTCTACCAGAAAGGGAGACAAGGGGAGCAATACTTGGTTATCTGGTTAGAAACGCATGCAATAAAGTGCTAAAAATAGCAGTTGGGTTTCGGAGCAAATAAAAGACAAGTGATTAGATTTTATTCTCGCTGGACATGGCTATTATGCAAGTATCACCAGAACCTCATTTATTAAATGATTTTAGTTTTCCTTAAAAAAAATAAAACAAAGGTGAAGACATAAGAAAACAAACATTAAAGTTCAATGACAGATCTTACCATCATTGTCCTCTTAAGATCCTCTTCCGGGACCCTTCCGGCACAAAACAGGTCTCTGTCTGCAAAATACTGTGTGGCAACATCTCCAATAGGAAGCTTGGACAGGACAACTTTGGCTCCAGACTTGTAAATTTTCTCCAGTTTGTCATACAAGATGTTCCACTCAGCATCTACAATTGCCTGGTAGTCCTGCACAACAATTAGGATTTGATTCCATAAAGATCTCATACGGACAGTAGATACCTTCCTCACAGATTAGGAAAGGACAGAATAATTCTATGTTTGAATTGTGCCCACTGCAGAGGTCATGGGGTCAGCATGTCTGCTGGTATAACAAATATCACAGGCCCCCTTTCCTTCAACAGGATATATTTCCATTAAGCCAGGTGACTGCCCAGTATTAGGAGCTACTGGGAAATTAAGTCTCTTACCTCTACATTGTTCACTCGGACCTCAGCATTATCCTTCTCGGCCTTTAATTCCAGCTCAACATTCAGAAGAGCAATCTTAGGGTTTTCATATTTCTTCGGCTGCATTTCGAAGCCAGCGTAAGAGAAGGTTTTTTTAAAGGCAACTCCAGCAACAAGATGAGAATCCTGCAGTCAGAAGTACAGATGGAGATTTACACAATAGTAATACTTTTTAGTGTTTTATAATATGGGGATAATAAAACCCCTGGGATTAACCTAGGACAGGTTTACTAAAGTTAAGGTGGAGACTGAATGACTAAACTTCAATTGCAATGAACCAGGGAACAATAAGACAAACTCAAACCTCCATGATTGACGATTTTTCCGATTGGTTGATTAACCTGCACCAACTATATCAGGCAACACAACATGAAATATAAACACGTAGGGGGTGGCGAAAGGGACATCTTTACCTTTACTAGGGTTTACATCATTAAATGTTGGCTTTATACTGTACACAGGGTAAACAAAGGTTAGAACTTTAAACAACAATTCCCAGCAGTCCCTAGCAGGGAAATGTATTGGCCACACATCATTACCCACCTCCAAGGCCCCTCCCTGGACTTTCTTAATCCCAATCATTTTGAGCTGCAGTAGATCGTCCAGTAAGCAGACAGCATCCACCACCATTTTTGCAAAGAAATCTTTTTGCAGAGCAATGAGCTTGGAGCTCAGGGCCGTGGCTGCACACTTCTCCAACAGGCTGCGCTGCTCTCTAGGTAAGATAACATTATTAGAAGTGTGTACAACTAATTTAGCATCGGTTCACTTATAATGCTTATACATGACTCTCTCACATGCTCCATGCCAAGCAACGAAATGAGATACATCTTGACAGTATGAGCATTCTGTGCAGTTCCATGTGCTGCCACTGGTTTCAGACCTTATGGATATTTAAAGGGCCACTGTGGTCTCCCAAAAAGTTATGGTTAATAAATACCCTCCCATTGTACTTTTAAAACGTATACATATGTATAGTTCATTTATAAAGCACCACTCGGGGACGCAGCGCTGTACAACAATACAAAAAAGTCATACATGGGGAACAAATACATAAATAGTTCAGTACATATATAAATAAATATAAGTGCTAGAGCCTTGCCACAAGAGGAAAGAAGGTCCCTGCCCCATAGAGCTTACAATCTAAACCCTGCATCACATCTCTAGGCACAACTTGTGAGAAGTTATATTGCTGGAAATGTTTAGCAATCTAATTCCTGGACACTTCCTGTTTTCACCAGCTTGTAGCCATGTGACCAGTTCTGCATTTATAGCCCCCCCTCCCAACTGTCATTTATTTTCCATGTACTTCCCATCTTTTCCAGAATTAAGTCTTAAATGAGCATGCTCTGACCCCAGGGGAAGAGCAGAGGATTACTCAAGCCACTGTTAGCGATTAGTCTGAACATATTACGCAATACAATTTATCACAGGCTGCAGCCAGAGATGTGATTTAGGGCACATTTTCAGTACAATTTTCCAAATTGACAGGGAGGTAGGATTCAGTACTTCTCAAATAATATTACCTCCGCACCACCATATAATATACCTTATACATGCAGGTCTAGCACCTTCTAGATGCTGTGCTACTGGGTAAACATAATATAGATCCGAAAACAAACTGACCCCTAGAGAGTGAAAAAAGACCTAGAGTCAGCACACCGACCTATAATTATACAAGGACATAACCAACATTAAATCGCTAAATCACAAAGGTTATTGCTCGAACCCTTACATGAACCTGTATACCGATCATCCAATAAAGTGTCATAAGTGCATAAAAATACAATATAAACTAAAATCACATTCATAAAAGCAGGATAAAAATGGCCCCTGTCTGAAAGAGAGGTTGAAATAGTATCAGAGGCTGTTTAAATAATCCTTCTGTCCCATAACAGTTACTAAAAATCTGATGGATACATTCAATGCTGTAGACCAATTAGTTCCAAATTGCTACTTGCATAACTTGTTAGGGGAATGTCCAAAGTGAGTAAAATAGTAACAACCTTCCACCAACTGCGTATCCACTGCAGTCAGTACAGAAAGGAAAAGATATTCTTTTAGTCACTCAGCAATCCAGATTAGCAGTACTCAAGGCCTCCATGAGAAAGCACTGGATTGTCACGGAGATCCTGGTCACTCCACAATTTTCTTCGCCCGCGCACACTGCAGGACTTCACTTAACGGACTGCTCTCTTTAAATGTAACCAATTGCCGCCTCACCATGACCTCATAGAGACTTACACCCGGTCACGGAACTCCTAATTTCAAAGACTTGTCTTCACCCGCGCACTCCGCAGGACTTGGTAAGGAAGACGGTACTGACTGCAGTGGATACGTAGTTGATGGAAGGTTGTTACTATTTTACTCACTTTGGACATTCCCCTAACAAGTTATGCAAGTAGCAACTTGGAACTAATTGGTCTACAGCATTGAATGTATCCATTGGATTTTTAGTAACTGTTATGGGACAGAAGGATTATTTAAACAGCCTCTGATACTATTGCAACCTCTCTTTCAGGCAGGGGCCATTTTATCCTGCTTTTATGAATGTGATTTTAGTTTATATTGTATTTTAATGCACTTATGACACTTTATTGGATGATCGGTATACAGGTTCATGTAAGGGTTTGAGCAATAAACTTTGTGTGATTTAGCGATTAATGTTGGTTATGTCATTGTATAATTATAGGTCGGTGTGCTGACTCTAGGTCTTTTTTCACTCTCTAGAGGTCAGTTTGTTTCAGATTTAGGATTCAGTACTTCTACCTCCCTTTTAGCTGAAGGAAGCCAGTGCCATAAGCGCCATTTCCTGGACATCCATCTTACCAGCACAAGATAAGAGAATGTCAGCTGCTGGGCTGGTGAGAACAGTTTAACTATTCAGAGTCACTTCTTTTCCTGCACAAAAATATTCAATCCTACCTCCCTGTAATATATATAGATTAAAGTCTTATTTTAAAGGATTATTTCCTTTAATTCTTTTTCCAAAGTAGCAAAAGACCATTAATTTTGCTCTAAAAACAGACAGGGTCACATTTGTTAAACAGAAGCATTTTTAGAATTACCGATTCCATGGACTTTGAATGGAATGCTATTGTAATAGCATATAAGAAATCTAAGGGCCTATACAGCACTTATAAGACATCTGCTAACAGCTGATTGGTGGCTGCAGAATAATAACACAGGCAATATTAAATAAGCCTCTCAATGACATATGAAGACTAAAAAAACATTATGGTACAGTACATAACTTACTCTTTATCGTCTTTCTTTACAGTGATTGCAATTTCCTTGATCTTACTCACAGCCTGTAAAACAAAAACATTGATTTGATGTTTGAAGTTCATGATATGACAAACTTCACTGCTGGTGGATTGTGGGACAGAACAAACAATGGCTACAAAGATGGAACACTTAAGATCATCTAACATATACATGCTTTCACAGCACACGGTACTGCAACCACTGAAATCCAAAGCTGGACAATACTGGTGCTGAAGTTACTGCAAAGGAATGCCAAGCTACTTACAAGCTGTGTGGCTGTACGGAAAGCCCGTATAATGATCTGTGGATGGAGTCCTTCCTCTATGTAAGACTTCACTTGTTTCAAAAATTCGGCTGAAAGCAGAGTAACAGATGTGGTTCCATCTCCCACCTAAAATAAACATGTAGATATAGGAATATTGATTGAATTGTAGAACAGACACAGCCTTCTGTTAAAACTGGGCCTCTTGAAATTCCGCTAAACATGTCACTACACACAGTACAGAGCAATCTCCTGTATACTGAGTATAGAGAAAATTGTTTAGCACTGCCACACATCTTGTTGTCTCCCTATACTACAGAACAGGGAGCAAACAGTAGCAAAGAGACATTTTTAGTCTGAATGGACCTTTCCGGAGGCATACTATAAACATGTCAGCCTCAGGAATTTATCGGTACTGTGTGTACCCAGCTTAATGGGGCCTTCTGCTAATTCCCTATTTTATTAGGCTGACAACATAAAAATTAATTTCCTTTTTTTCCTCTCCTGATGTCACTATTAGACAGAAAAGAGATTAGGGCTGTGTTTAGTCAACAGAGAGCAAACTTTGCTAAAGAGTAAGATTTTTTCAATACATTTAAATACATGTTTGTTCCATTTACCTCAGCATCCTGAGACTTGGCAATATCCACTAATGTCTTGGCTGCTGGATGAACCACATCGAGGAGTTTCAAGATTGTAGCACCGTCGTTTGAAATAGTAGCTTTGCCTGAAAAAGACAGTTATTGTTACAAAAAGCAAAGCAAAAGTTAGTATATTCAGTGCTCTATATTACCAACAAAATATTTTTATGTACAATGAGTTGCTTCACAGACATCATTTACTACATGTAGTGCTTTGTTTAAGCTTTTTAAAGAAAAATCCAAAGCCTATTGAGCATTTTTTTCTGAAGCCTACCTAACAGCTGTCTGAGTACCGTAAACAGTGCAGAGACATAGCCTTACGTAGATAAATTACATACATCTGTAAGGCACTGTTCCTTCTAAGAGGTAGAGAGATAGAAAAACCCCAATCAGATACTTAGCCTCTCCCTGTGCTGATGGGAAAAGGGTGTATAAATGAAAGCAACTGGAGTACTTTCTGTAGTAAAGTATTCATTGCAAACAGTTCTGTCTTAGCTTAGGAATCACACAGAAACACATGTAACACATTGTATTTGCTGGCAGTTTCTGGCCCACAGGCTTTAGGATAGCGTTCCCCTTTAGCAAAATTCCTGGGACCTAGATGCTCTAAATCCCCAAGGGTTCTCCAAAATATCACGTACCTCTATCATCAACAATGAGTTTATCCATCCCACGTGGTCCCAGGGTGGTACGAACTGCCTCCGCTATCACCTGGCAGGCATTGATGTTACTAACAAGTTGAGGTACCCCCTGGGAGGTGTCTGTACCTTCCTTAAGTAGGATAACTGGTGTGGGCTGCAAAGAAGGGGAAAGAAAACACATTCTTAGGGTAAGGTCCAAATTTCACACTCAGCAGTGCATGCAGGATTTTTGCAATGTGCTGCTGTGCGTGATTCTCCCTGTGCGCTGCATTCCAGGCCATATAATGTTATTGGCACGTATGTGATCTGCACCAGAAGTTGCAAACCAATAATGGTTTTGGCAATGCAAACGTGAAGCGTGAACGGATCGCAAAAGTGGGACCTAGCCCTCAGTGGGTGCTGTATAAATAGGATGATCTGTTATTTACAGTGTAAAGTGGCTGCATATACTCATACATTGCAGGCCAATTATGCAAGGCAAATCATGGCTGCATGTTTATGACAATATAACTTGTTCCATGACTAGCAGTAGCAGATTTTCTTAATTATTTTATGCTGAGAAATGTTCATTAGACTGTTATACTAAGGGTGCAACTTGGAGCATGATTAAAGGACAACTATGCCGTAAAAATAAAACTTTTCAAAAATGAAAACTACATGGGATGGACTAGACCTACCTCCCAATATAATTTCGTTGAGGAGTGCCAGCACTTACAGTTTTCATGTGCCAGGTTAGTCCTGGACTTTGTTGTATTAAAGATAGTGATGAAGCCAAGAGGATGCCTGGCAGATGCAGTTTTCTTTGTGCTGGTGCTCCTCACAGAAACAATATTGGGAGGTAGGAATTACCAATACAACCCTGTGCCCGGGTACTTTTATTAACAGTTTTAAGGGAAAAAAAACTTAGGAATTGTACACTGAAAAAATGTACTTTGCCTTATATCAATTTATAAATTAATACATGTAAGCAGCACTTACTCTGATGTGTTTGGGTTGTTGCATGACTTCAATACAGAACTTGTTTTGCTCAAGCTCAGCCCCGTCAGACTATCTATGAGGGCAAGCATGCTCAGTAATGTCTATGAGGCAGCATTGGGAGAGGGAATTTCCCACCATGCAGTTCACATACAAACTGACACCATTCCAGCTACAGCAAAACTACACATAACAAGAGTTTATGATCCTAAGGAACTTTATCGACAGCTGAAATGTAAGAGGTTTCAGATTGGATGTCTAAAGAAATAGGCGACAGATCAACAAAAATATGGTACAGTGATAGTTGGGAAGAATTATAGTTTCCAGTAATGGGCAATTTAAAAAAAAACAAAAACACACATTTCCCAGTATACACATCCTTTAATACACACTATAGTTATTTCATTCAAATCTTCAAAATTTCTCAGTACCTGCAGTGAAGAGTGGAACTAAATTTCCAGGGAGGTAGAAGACAACTACATCCTATTTTTTCTTACAATCTCAGTAATAACTATTGAATCATGGCCGATCCTGCTGTAGCTTGCTTCTCCTCCCACTGCCCAACACAATGACAGAGACCCTATCTCTGACAGGAGGATGCAGGTAAGATGGGGAAAGATGTCAGGCACACCTGGAGTGGACACTGAGCAAGCTGTCAGATGTACCAGAATTGGGAACTTATTAGTTGGCAAGTGAAAATACGAGGTTCAAGCAGTTTCCTATCTCACTAGAAATAATAAGTTAAGTTATATTTATATAGTTATAACTATAATAAGTTATTTATATTTTGTTCTGGGCACTTTAGTACCCTTTAAAGTGTACTGAAAACCTTTGGAGACGGGTTTATTTTATTTTTTCATGCATTGTTCTAGATATATCAATCTGTCAGAATCAAAAACCTACAAATATCATGTTGGCCTCCCCTGACTAAAACCTTAAAGGGACAGTTCAGTGGAAATTAATCGATATTTGTTAAATTGTTAGTTTGTGTAATGCCTTCTTAGTTATTCTACATATTCTCTCCCATTTTGAAGTTGATTTTGTAACCTTTGCTGTTTCCTGCTGTTGACATTAGTGAGCTGACATTTCAGGTTCTAACGGTCCTTCTTCCCAGGATGCACCACATCCTTGGAATGTTCCTAACAGTAATTTCTACTGATTGGCTGTTGGATGGGTCAAACATGCTCAGATCTCTACTGAGCAACTGAATCAACCCAGGCGCTGGGTCAAGGGCAAGACCATAACACGGTCTCTACTAGGGGTCCTGCAAACAGGAAGTCAGTATTTCGGTTGCATTTATTTATATACAGACAAAACGCTGAATGGGCAGATTACGGTCCTTGGGATGAAAAAAGACTGCTCTTTTTTTCTGAAAAGCATATGTATTTGCATTGAACTTCCCCTTTAAAAACACAAAAACCCCACAGAGGACATTAAAACAAGCCCCCTACCCCCATCTATCTGGTCTAACACAGGGAATTTTACAAACAATTTCTGGGAATCCATGTCAGCACCCATATATTATACGGTAATATATATATTTTATATTAATTTATAATGTTCCCTACACGATCTGGGATTAAGGTTATTAAGCATTTTAAGAGAAAAGGTACAGAAAATAATAACTCCCCTATTCCTGTGTTACATTCCATGGCTGGTTATTATTGCACTGGCTGAGGACATGTATCTAAGTTATGATAACTACCCAGTCTCAACTGGCACATAAAACAATGCCCAATGGGTACAGGAAGTGCTCATTTTCACAGGAAGCTAAGACCCACAGGGGAAGGCCATGCCCAGTATGCGACATGAGACAAGCCCATTATGTTGCCCTGTTAGAGGAATCAGTGTCTGGGGTATATAGGCACCATACTGGGTATTAATGGGGCAGAGATACCCTCACTGGCAGAGCCCAACCTTCACTGAGCAGGCAATAGGACGGGGCCCAGGCCTTAAGCCTACTAGCTACACAGCAATACCCAGGATGCCCCATCCAGCACAGCCACCCCAGGGTCCGACATCCAGGTTACACCGGGCCCAGTTCACTATCCGCAGCTTCGTGTATCCCAGAGAAGCCCGCACGTGGTTATTTCTAGGCCAAGTTAACCATCGACCCCCCTATACCGATCCCAGGGCCGGTCCCAGTCAGAGAGCGCAGGATGACACCGGATTGTTTTCTCACCATCATCTTGCAGAGCGGAGCCTGGAGTTGACACTAAGAAGCCGGGTCCCACAATGCACCTGGAAACTCTTTCCGGAACCTTCCTCAGCACACAACCAACGGCAAAGGGGCGGGACAAGCAAGGGTCGTGTCTACACTACTTCGCCATGGAAACAAAGCGCTTGTGGTTCGGCGTCCGTAAGAAAGGAGGGCGTGGCGATGTCGGCCATGTTGGTACAGTCATATCATGTCCTGCTAGTTAGCCATGTTGGTACAGTCATGTCTATCTAGTTAGCCCTGGTAAGGTAATTTCTAACAAGCATTTACAGGGCCAGCCTTACAAAGACACATGGATCAGGCGGAGGCCTTTAGCAGATAGTTGACTGTTGAGAAGGGTTCTTACATATTAGGAGATATACTGTACTAAGTGGCTAATTAAATCGAGTCAATTTGGTAATCATGGAGGAAGGAAAGAATGACGCTCCGCCCAGCCAATAAGAATGGCCGGGGGGCGGGCGCTCGATCCTGCAGTGGTAGACATGCCAGGTAGTGTGCGCTGGAGCTGCCAGCTGTGTGTCCCTCTGCTCCTCCTGCTCCATCCTTCCCTGTCAGTCTGGGGTGAGTCCTGTCTCTAAATAATCATTGTGTATCAGTATGGTAACAGGTGCAAGGGATATCTCGTGTGTGGGATACTTATCTAATGTGGGGCCCTCCAGCTCTTAGGTATGTACATACTCTATTATAATACAGTCTGTCATGGGATGCTGGGAGTTGTAGTCAACAAGACCTGGGATTCTGTGTTCTATAGCCTTAGTTATTATGTTAATATATCAAATGATTACACATTCTACAGATATCATGGGAAATGAAATCCCTGGTCAGAGACAATACTGCAAGCAGAGAATGCTGGGAATTGTGGATTAGCCCTTGGATTAAAGGGTTCATTCCCACCATAATAGAAAATTCATTGGTGCTATCACCCCTATACAACTCTGGACTGTAGTCCAGTTGCGGGGGAGTTTCAAATTAGGGTATCTATATATATTTTGTATACACACATGTACATATATATACATAGCTCCTTTTATAGTGGTCCAGAGGTCAGCAAGCCCCCAGAGTCCAAAACAAACTTTATTCGTCCAAGATCCGCTTTATGTGTTTGAGCCCATTAAAGGGTAAGTCCAGTGTAAAAAAAACTTTAGCTAGGAATGTAGATCACCCCCCCCCCTCAAACCTAGGTTTTGCATTATTTACATTTTCCAAAGATGCCCCTGATGTCACTTACCTGACCCGGTCCCTCGCCGCCTAGACGTCTCCGCCTGCTCCTGTTTGTTTAGAGCAAAAACAGGAGCTGAGGGTTTCTGCGCTAACAACCGCTCCACTTTCTGGTCGCGGCTGTCATGTGATTGGGTGAGACTTCACGTCCTTTACTGGCAGCTGCAACCAGGAAGTGGAGCGTCTGTCAGCCGCAGAGCAGAAGAGGAGAGGCAAGGGACCGGGTCAGGTAAGGAACTCCAGTTCTCATAGTAGCCATAGTTTATAATAAACAGGATATTAATGATCATATTTACCATTTAATTTTCCGTTATTAGCCTGCTAGAGTGAACTCGGGTTAGAATATATAATGCATCAGGTGTGGCGGTTATCACACATCCAGGAGGTGATATGATTGGCAGCTGGTGGAATGAATTTATAAAACTGCTTGAAATTGACCTGGAGTCTACCAACTGGCAAGTGGAAGGGAATTGGTTTTTCGTGTTTGATCAAAGCAATCAAATTGGCCAAAAAATACAGCACTGCAGTTTCTTTCATAGATATATTGATATGCCATGAGAGACGGTACGTCCCCAGATGTTCTACACCGTGTCCGCATACAGTGTTTCTACCTTGTATTATTTACACACTTTGAGGATCATAAATGGCATAGATCTGGACGACAAATCCTCTTGGATTCTGATTAACAACGAAATAGGAATGAAGGCTCAGAGTGTCCGACAGGGATTCAATGATACAATTGTAACTTGTGTGTCAACTGCATTTGGACAGGAGACCATTTTAACAGCCTGCGCCATACAATTGTGCCATCTCTGTTGCAGTATAAGCCAGGGTTTCTTTTGAACATTGACTGTGCATTGATGGTAGGACTGATTTTCTGACGTTTAATTATAAAGAGTATTTTTACATGTAAATACATTTGATATCTAACATAAATGAGAATGTCTTTATTAGCTAATTAAGACATTGGTTATTAACTAATTAATATAGCAAGCTGAGATGATGACCATAGCAAGCTTCTAGAATATATAGTTCACTTTTCATTTACCAACTTAAACTAACTCTGTACCTATAGGTCTGCAGTTCCGGGAATATCTCTATTTTCAAGTACTGAGCCCTGGGGACATCCGATACATCTTTACTGCTACCCCAGCCAAGGATTTTGGGGGTGTCTTTGTAAGTACGCACCCCTCCTGTTTGTATTTATTATTTCTATTCTACAGATTGGTTATGGAAGTTAAAGGATTAGTTCACTCTCAAAGTGTACATTGGCTTTTAAGCTTTAAGTAAAGAACGGGAAGTAAGGGTATGTATACTGAAAAAAACGACTTAATGTACCAGGAGAGAGGAACTTGCCTGTCACTGCGAGGCCGAAGGGAACATTCAGCAGCTGTGCACTCGTTCGGGATATACGCTACATACACTGCCAGTAAAGCCCCGATACTGGATCCGACAGTGTTGGGGATTTGTTGTTAGTGTCTGTACCCAGCTCTAATAGATATATCTTTCTTCCAGTTAAAGGGGTAAGGTTGAAAGTAAGTTTTAAGCATTGGGTTTATAGATTCTAGTACTGCAAATGTTTTAATTGCAAGAAGGCTGTGTAGGGTTTTTTCTCTGTGTCCTTGCACTGATTGGTGTGGGGTTGGGTCCAATTAGTTAAATAGCATTCACATTGGTTGGATCAGTGGTTTGTACCTGACATGAGTCCGTTCCTGTGAGTGGAAACGAACAAGAGTGAAAGATGTTATAAAGTACTAAGGCAAACCCATAACCTGGTAGCTCATTAGACTGTAAGCTCTTCAGGGCAGGGATCTCAGTCCTAATGTGTCAAGGATTGTTGCACTTGTATCAATTTATACATGATTTATATATATATGCTTTCTTAATCAATGTATGAAATTGTATTTAATTTAATTTTTATCTATCTGTTAATGGATTGCACTTATCCCCTTGTTTGTATAATCTGTATTTTATAATGTACAGTGCTGTGTACCCAAATGGGGCTTTATAAATAAAATGATACATACATACATTATGCAGAAGGAACCTGATTAGACAGGCCTATTGCATGAATGAATAATCTTGTGGCAGAACTTTCTGCACCTTTACTTGTTGATCCATTCTTTCTCACTGTAGTGAGTGTTTAATGTGACACATAATATGTGTTTTACCCACCTAGAGTCAGAGGTATGAACAGATCCACCTGGTACCTGCCGACCCACCAGAGGCCTGTGGAGAGCTGAATAATGGGGCTTTTATCCAAGGGGAGATTGCACTTGTAGAGAGAGGGTAAGCATTAGAAGACTGGTATCTGCTTGTAAACTCTGACATGGACTTGTGTGAATGCTGTCCACATCACAGCCAATGACTCAATATAAATCCCTTAGCTGCCTTCTCTGAGCATGCTCAAACTCCTAACCAGCTCACTTATTTGCTGAAAGGGGCATGAACAAATATAGCTGTTAACACACACTACCCCTTAGTTTCCATGAGACATCTAGGAACATAGCTGGCATATGCTAATGATTCCAGAGGCCAAGGAAGGATATATCAACTAGAGGCCATTCTTTATAAAAGATGTCATTGACATTGGAGTTGTTCTTTAAACTGTGGGCGTCTTTCTTTTTTTTTTTTTTTCTTTTAGAGGATGCTCTTTCCTATCCAAAACACGTGTGATCCAAGAACACGGAGGCCTTGCTGTTATCATTGCAGATAACGCTTCCGACAACGACAGTATGTATGTGGAAATGATCCAGGATAACAGTGGCAGGACAGCGGATATCCCAGCTCTCTTCCTGCTAGGCAGAGATGGGTGAGTATAAAACCAGTGCACAGGGTCGATATATGTCCTAATGCCAGAGATAAAAATAGATAAAAGTTTCCCCGATTTATAAGGACATTGATTGGTTGCTAGTGGGCAACCTATCAATTTACACCATTTATCTGTCCTTTACTAGGTAACTAGGGTTGGCACTCGCTTCCCTTTAAAACCAAAACCTCTTTTGTGGTAGTGTTGCTTCCTCCCTTCTGGCCCAGCGCCTAACCAATGGGAAGACACGCTTTGCAATTAGTGCTTTTTCTTATAATTTGGACAATTTTTCCTCTTAAACGTATTTATTTTATAGATCCCAAGTTGAAATGATAATTAACTGTTCTGTTAGTAGTGTCTTTTGTGTGCCCGGGATAGTTCACCTTTAGGATCATCCTGTATGTTTCAAGAATAGAACTCCCAATTCCCCGTTATTCCACATTCTACACTGTTCCCAGAAATGCCGAGCATCAGTACAAGTATTCCTAAACATTCCTAAGCTTCCCTCTGTAGTTGATGAATGCTGGGAGTTGTAGTTTTCTAACATCTGGAGGGCCATAGATTTGAGGATCCCTGATATAGAGCTTGAATTCTGCTGGTGTGGAGGAGAGCAAAGGGAGCTAAAGAACTCACTGAGATGATTTCTCTGCAATACTGCTGATTTCAGGGGCGATCTACATCTGTTAGTTAGGAAAGATAGAATTCATGCATGAGTCTATCACATTATATTTTCAGTTCTTCTTGAATGGCACTTTTTTTTTGCCCATTTTATATTTAAATCTTGCAAACTGCATTCTTGTGTTGGTAGGGGGCACGCTCTGAATTTAATTTTTTTTCTCTCTCCTTTTGTTCAGATACATGATCCAGCGTTCCTTGGAGCAACATGGACTTCCTTGGGCAATCATCTCCATTCCAGTGAATGTGAGCAGCATTCCGACATTCCAACTCCATCAACCCCCTTGGACCTTTTGGTAGAGCAACTTCTCAGTTAAAGCCAGATACACATTCATTTGGCATTAGTCACTGTTCAGAAACCACTAAGAGATAGCTCCGTAGACATTATAAAATCTCTTAGGCACATTGACTACCTGTTCTAAGATTTGTCCAGCCCTGGTTACAGCCATATTCTATTACTTGTGGCCCATCAGGAAGTGATTCTAACATCCGTATTCTAACATCTTTTCATGGATGAAATCTGTATTGTTACTGCCCTTCACTTTGTAACGTTTCCCTTTGTCTTCCAAACATTCTTTAAAGGTCACGCCTGTGCTTAGTCGGTAAGGTCACGTGACGTCTGTGCTTAGTCGGTAAGGTCACGTGACGTCTGTGCATAGCCGGTAAGGTCACGTGACGTCTGTGCATAGCCGGTAAGGTCACGTGACGTCTGTGCATAGCCGGTAAGGTCACGTGACGTCTGTGCATAGTCGAGGATGATAATGGGAGAAGATCAATAAATTGACCAATTCCTAGTATTCCCCACCCTATAGATATTTTATAAATATTATAATTATCAGGTAACGTCCCAGGTAGTTTTAAAGTTTGGGTGCTTTTTTAACTTCCAGTTTGCAACTAACCATAAAAGACTGAAACAGAATTGCAGCTACAAGTCACCTTGTTTACCAATCTTTGTGCTTTGAGCACAATGGGGGGAAATGATATTGGGTTTAAAAAAAAAAAAAATTGTTCTGTTTGAAGGAACATGTTATTGTTGTGTTTAAAAAACACGGTGGTTCTCTTGTCTTTTTCTATTGGGTCGGCTTATTCCGCTGGTTAAAAAAATATATTTGTGATATATCGTAATAAGAATAAATGAAAGTGCTTATTAATTTGTCTTAAAGAGACAAATTCCTGTTCTTTCTATTTCTTCATCTTCTTTTTATTCTTTTATACTTTTGTTTTTTTTGGACCGTATCTCCTCCCAGTTTTCCAGATAGAGACACGAAATTAAAAGGAAACTAAAGTCTCCAGACAACATTGCCCCAATAGAATGAGCACATTCACAAAGATACAAAAAAGCTGTGTCTCACCTCTCCCTTTGCTGTGGATGCTGGGTGATTTTATGAAAATAACCTGTGTGTATACTAGGGGTAACAATCAGCTAAGTGTACACAAACTTCACTGGAAGCTGACAGCCAATCATGTTACAGTTCAGAGATCATCCCTCCCTTTGACACAACACATATTTCAGTGCCAATTTTGTATATACATAACAATTGCTCTTGTACCTAACAATGCTGAATTCCTCCTTTTGCTTTTCACGCTAAAAAGAAAAGTAATCTTTGCAGTTTATTTCCCCAGGTCACCATGGCAGCAAGTCCCCAAAATGGGTTTAACCCCTGAAGGTCCCTGGACAGGAAGTTAAAAAGATAAAAGTTATAAATGCACCCTCCCCCAACACATACCTTGTCTTTTTTTCTTCCTGCCCAAGGACGCTACAGGAGGTTTCCCAGTACAGCTCACCGGCCAGCGCGGCTTATCTTCTTCCAGGACAGGTCTCTCCCACTCTTCCCTGTTCCTGATGCTCCCCCGGGTCGCCTCTCCAGGAGTGCCGGTGGGGAAGGAGTAGCCCGTGGTGACCGGGCGGTAAGGGGCCGTTCCGTGCCGAGGCACGCTGTTCCCCTGGCAAGACGGCGGATCCGCGGCTCGCTGACGTCATTCCGGCGCGCCAGGTCCCCATTGGCTGTCGGCTCTCTCAGAGTCCGGAAAATTCTATTGGCCATTTTCACCCTGGGGGCGGGTCTTCCTGTATTTTGAGCAGAGGATTCTGGCGCGAATCTCTTCAGTTTGCAGCTTGCCGGCGTTTCAGTGTGGCAGTTCCTCTTGGCTCCCTCTCTGTTGCCTGTACCTGTGGTCTGTACCTGTTGCCTGTTCTTTACCACTTTGCCTGTTAGAGATTTTTCTTTCTAAGGTTAGTGACCTCTCTTTTTCCTGTCATTCAACTTTTCTTGATATAGGGATTGAGGATTTTATCCTTTTTCTTGCAGCTCTGGTCTTGTCCTCCAGCATGGAGTCTGGTAGCGCTGCCAGAAGTCACCCCAAGGGATCTAGGTGAGCTGGGGTGAGTATTTAAAGAGTGGGAATGTGTCTGAAGTCTGGTGGCTTATGTCAATATTTTTTATTTCAGCCTGTCAAAGCGGTGGAAGTGGAGGATGCCTCAGCAATACCATCCACGTCAGAAAAAGCGTTTGACGTATTGATGAAATGTATACAACAAGCAGTAACAAGGGGCATGGAAAATGTGGAATCCAAGAAAAGAGCAAGATCCCATGAGACCAGGTCGGTAGAGTCAGATTGGGAAGGCTCGGATGAAGAGAGGTCGGAGGAACAATCATTTATCTCCGAAGACGAGGAGGTAGAGATAGAAACGAACTTTGATATTTCGATAATTGAACCACTAATCAAGGCAGTAAGAAACTCCCTGTCCTTGTCAGTGGAGACACCAAAATCATCTATGGCGGATAAGTTGTTTCCGTCCATTAAAAAGAAGTCAGCGACTTTTCCGTTACATTTTTCGATGAAAGAAATCATGGATTCGGAATGGAAAAAGACTGACAAAAAAGTCACGTTAACAGGGAAGTTTCTGAAAAAGTACCCCTTCGTGAAGGAGGAAACAAGAAATTGGGACAGTCCTCCCAAGGCAAAGTGGTCGTCAATGAGGACGTTTGTCCGGCATTATAAGTTGGATGTATTGGCATCAGAGGATCTAAAATTTGGACAAAAGGTCCTTCAAACTTTATTGTTAGGGTCGGAATAAAGAATGGTGTGTTTAAGCATATTTCGTTTGCCCGCCCATCATTTTAGCTTTGGTATATCCCATTTTGGGGACTTGCTGCCATGGTGACCTGGGGAAAACAGGAAATCAACTCATACTCACCGAGATTTCTGTTTCCCAGTCACATTCATGGCAGCAGTCACCAAAATGCCCTTCCCCTTAGGTTATGTGATAAGGTAGCATATAGGCTTTGAAAGAAGACAAGGTATGTGTTGGGGGAGGGTGCATTTATACCTTTTATCTTTTTAACTTCCTGCCCAGGGACCTTCAGGGGTTAAACCCATTTTGGTGACTGCTGCCATGAACGTGACTGGGAAACAGAAATCTCGGTGAGTATGATTTGATTTCCTTTTTTCTTTGCCAACAGAATATTAACATTTCAGTAAAAAAATAAGTCTGGGGAGTCAAACCTGCAACTTTCTATACTGTGTCTTGCTAAAAATAAAGCTTTCAACCACTATCCCACAAGGGATACTAGGTGGGATATCAGTATATGTAGAATCTCTATCTTTGCCAGAAACAAAACAAACAAACAAAAAGGTAAGCCTGGGGAATTGAAACTGTGTCCCAAAGATCTGTTTGTTTTCCAAAGCCAGCATTTTATCAGTGTGCCACCATTGCACAATGGTACAAGTACATTTCCGTAAAATCAGTTGACTATTTTGTATTGCTCCGGGAAGTTTGTCATCAATTCACATGGTGTGTTACCTTAGCTATATAACTATGCTGAAAATTAGCCATGGAGTGTTACCCTATTAATATAATAAATGGAGTACTGGATAATGGAAAAAGCATTTTAATATTGTTGGGGTAGCTTTAGCTAGTTTGTTAGGTAAGACTAGGTTGGACTAGTTAGTTAGGGCCCTGCTGAAAGAGTTTTTCTTGATGGGGCGGCAAGCTTACAGATCTTTTGGCCAAAATCTTATGGTGTGAAAAATATCTAATTGAGAACACCCCAGTGCTGCCTGTAGATAGGGACAGCATTAAACATTTGGATCAGGTGGCAAAAACCCTAGAAACGCCCCTGGCTGCAGAGGAGGATAATGATGTAAACATCCCAGCACAGCTCTGTGCAAGGCATTTCCTAATAGTGAACCCATTTAAAGGGGAATGTTGGAGGGTAGGTAAATATCTATAGTTTATAGTTAAAAGTAATGTTGTAACTTGAAATATGTGCTACACAAGCACCGAAACGTTACCAAAACGATAAAAAAACTATTTGTGATTTACAGATCGGTGTGCGGTGGACTTTATTCATTTAAAGGTAAATCCTACAGTTCCTGTCACTATCTGTTGAGGAACCACTAGTATGCAGTACTATACAATATAGGGTGCAATAGGGCAACTAAATTAATAAGGGGAATGGAGGAGCTTTTCTAAATAGACAGATGAGATAAGTTAGAGATTATTAACACTGGAGTATCAATGCTTCTGTGGAGATATGATCACTTTATTCAATTACATGGAAAGGCCATACAATAAACTTCTCTGGTGGGTTGTTCAGCTACAGATCATATCGGAGGACACACGGACATGTCCTGGGCTTGTTTCACAAATACGGTTATTACGAGCAGTTCCAGGTGTTTGTCTGCATGTAATGTTTCGCTAGATTGTAGACCAGGCATTATGGGTGCAGAAAAAGGTTATACAAGGTGGCTGCATGTTTTATTCAACCTCCACTACTACACCATAGGTACAACCCTATAGGGACTTACTGTAAGATTTGGGGGAATCACTGTGAATACGGTAAAGCAGTTCCTCAGCCGTCACCAAACCACAAGGAATATTAAAAACAAAGGGAAATATTTTGCAATGAAATATATAAGGAGAATCTGAAAGAAATATCCACACATCAATGTTTTATTTAAACATTTTCAGGGTTATTCAATAAAAGTTCTTATTGTTAAAAATGGTGCTAATTTTGCCCCAACCAATCAGATGTTAGCTTTCAAATGTTAAATCATATCTGATTGGTTGGGACAAAATTAGCACCATTTTTAACGATAAGAACTTTTATTAACTCTCCCTGCAAATTTATTGTTATATCCCTAACCTACACTATCCGAGTTGATCCAGAGGAAGGCGAAAAACCCCAGAAGGGGAAAAAATTCCTTCCCGACTCCCTGTGGCAATCGGATAAATCCCTGGATCAACTTTATTATTTATATTTAAAGGTGGGAAAAGGAGGGGGTGGGGCCAGAGCGGTCTGGTACAGAGCGACACTGCAGGTAGGAGGTCCCAAAATTTAACATCTTCCTCTGACATAGGATACTTAGCAGTGCCTGGGGAAGGAAAAAAGTCTTATCCAGAGTATTTAATTCTTCTTGAATCAGATTAGCCATAACAGGATGAAAGAAAAAAATTGGCTTTAGGAGATGGTAAAGAAAACATTTTATCCCCAGAAGTAGATGGGAAATTATCTTCCTCAGAGAGCAATGTTGATCGCATAGCTCTGATCAAACCCAGAATAATATTAGGGGGAAATGGGTTTTCCGCACCCATATCACCCTCATTCTCCGGATCTGGAGTAGATGGCCCTGGCCTGCTGAGGATCGATAGGAGGATTTGACGGTAGTTCAGGCTGAGGGTTGAGACTGGACTTCACAGACTCCGTTATCTGGCTGACCATGCTGTCCATAAGACCTGCCATGGATTCCTTAACCCACTGGGAAACATCCCATCTCTGGGTATCTTTATCAACAAAATAAGTAGATAGGCATCCTTCATAATACTTTTTTCTTGCATCACCGGACTTTTACAAGTTTTGCACTCTTTTCTGCTTCTGGTATGACAATCCTCCTCTTTGTGGTGAGATGAATCACTGAAAGAAACCATTACTAATACATATAAACAACAATACTTACCTCCTAACCGACATGCTCACCCCCTACACTTGGATCTGGATCTGGATCTAGATTGATGCCCCTTGGAACTCATTAGCACTCCTGAAAAACAATAAAAATACCAGAAACTGCACAGCCATAACTTAGATATAGGGGCAGAAGGTTACCTTGAGAAAACCCACACTGTGGGCACGGCCACACTGCAATGCAAACGGAATTGCATGCGGTTTCATGTGCGGTTTCGTTGCGTATGCGTTTTTTCATTAAGTATTGAAAAACGCATGCGATTGAGATTTAAAATGCGGAACTCAATCGCAACGCACCCGAGAATGTGCGTTGCCGCGTTTTCAATGATATGAAAAAAAACGCAAGCGCAAAAAAGCGCAGAAAAAAACCCCCAGTCTGGAACTGAAACGCTGTATCGCGCCATTTGCATACAAATGTATGCGTGATGATGTCATCGCGCACAAACCCTGGAAGTTCAGGACTGCGCGAAATCGGTAGGAGAAACCAAATGGACTGCTACGGGCAGGTAACCAAGCTGCAGGAAACCACTTGTCTCGAGAAAGCTGTGGCTAAGGAGATGGGACATCTTGATCCTGGGGGGAGCAATGTGTATTCCAATCCAGCCAGGGGGCAGGAAAAGAACTGGAGCAAATTTTGATCAATAATCAAAAAAAGTTTTTTTTTTTAACTCTCAACCCGACACGGGTACACACACCTACTGATCTACTTATCCATTACTATAGCAGCCATACATTAAAGGGTAACTAAAGTAAAAAAACTCATTTCGACCAATCATCAAAAAAGTTAGTATTTTATCCCCCAACCTGATATGAATACACACACACCAACTGACCTACCTTTAATGCATGTGACATATTTAAAGGGTAAGTAAAAAACAACAATGTCCTCTTCATTGACATTATTGAGTTTTAAAATCTGCAGCACAAACACACAAATTCCCTTCCAAAATGCGTCTTTCAAGCCAAATTCAAAGTTTATACTTAAATTTTCTCTTTCTAGTTACTAGATTGAAAGCATGCAGCAACACATACTACTCCTTAGAGTAAGGGCTACTTGTAAATACAGAGCAGTTATGCCCCCATGAGCTATGGTTTACCTCCCGTTCTTACCTCAGGAGAGGAGGAACTTACCCGCGAACAGTCCAGTGCCGGCTTTTCTGAGTCTCCGATGCATCCACGCTCCCTTGCACTGTTTGAGCATGCACGCACAATGCAAGGGACTTTGAAAGCATCGGAGAATTGTCAGTTGCATCTGAGACTGTAAGTTCTTCCTCCTCCCCTTTCTTAGTTCGTTTCTGAGAGGTCCCGGGAAGTTGCCCAAGTAGTTACTTGGCTGCCCTTACAGAGGGTAAGAGGGAGATTGCCAACTCGCTGAGAACGTGTAACTATGTACCTGGGTTAATGGCCCCAAAACCCTGCAGACCTAATCCTATAATTTCAGTAAAATGCTGCCGATTGTAGAAGTGAGAGAATAACAGAATTCATTCATTTTATCCCTTTCCCATCTCTGTTACCTGTGTCTGTTCCCCTTGTGACAGCAATGTAACAGTCCTGAGACGTGTGGACTATATACCGCAGCAACGATGCTTACAAGAAAAATAACAAGAAACGAGCATTTTGCAAAATTCTCATCATTGTTCCTTAAAAATCATTGCCTAATGTTTAATGGTGTTTGGCTGGACAGATATTTATTGTTCCTGAGTGGGCGGGCAGTGCACACGAGACAATCTAACGTGTTTGTACATTAACAAGGCTTATCTAGAAATAAGGAGCTCTAGCACACACACCTGCAAACTGCTCTAAATAGAAAAATCTAGCAAACTTTCAGCTTACAAAACAACCCCCCAAGTTGTACCGATTACCCCAACACGCTGCGTACTCGGCAGGTTGCAGGCAAGGAGCTTGGAAGGGTGGTAACATGCAAAGTGTCACACTGGGGTACTTGGCATACAGAATGAAGCTAAAGATATCAGGTTATTATGAACTCTCCCACGAAACTGAGAAAAATAGAACTTTCCACGTGATAGGGTGAACAATATGCAACGTTCCGAAGGAACAGGCCCAGCCAATCGAAGTGCTCTGATTAGGAACGTCCCAAGTTCATGAAATGTTGAGCGATGGTAACGTCTCAGAAAAGTCATTGTGATGTCATTGAGTCTGATCTCTGTGGTCAATGTGAGATCCTCGGCAGGGGGGATAAAACTCTCGAATCACACGTCCGTCATCTCATCTTCCAGCTCCGCATCCTCTGGTTCACCTTCCAACTCGCCGTCATCATCTTCCTCTTCTTCAGACGTCACGTCAAGGTCTCCTGCTTGTTCTAGGCACTTGGGGCAGGAGCAGACAAACAGGTAGTTCTCCCTGGGCACAAAGATGGAGAATTGTTAGTAGGAACCATCACAACATCTGGTTCTAAGCCAATATACTGCCATGAGACCGCGTGTATATTCATAAAGTCCTTTGGATCTGAATTTCATTAGGCACAGCCGTGGGTTAATATTAAAAGACCAAATGATAAATACCTGAGAATCTTGTGTCGACTATGCCGGCTGCGATCCCTTTGGCAGCAGTCTAGGTAACTAATGCAGATTTCCTTTGGGATAAAAACAGAGCATTATGGGCTAAATAGGAACCTGCCAATCACCACAGAGGGGCACATGTACATTTGTGATAGGTTTACATTAGAAGGCTTAGGCTGGATACATACAGTAAAGATTTATAGATGACAGATTCCATTGGACGACATTTTTAAATTCACCCTTTCCTGATGTTCTCACTATAAGGAATGGGTAAGGCAACCAGTAGATCACCAGATATTTTGAAAACCACAGCACACAGAGTTGTCTATGCCTAGATTTGGGATAAAGATTGTTTAGCCGTATTAGTCCAATATATGTAGTAAAAAGTAGAGTACGGTGAGACTTTTAATGGACTAAAGCCTCGTACACACGTTGGTTAATTTTCGCACGATGCAGCTGACGAACGTTTAACGACATTATCGTTAATCCTCATAATTAAAACGACATCTGTACACACAGCGACAATAGTCACCACGATAGTCGTTAGATGTAGACGTTCGTACGGAACGTTCGTATCTTCGCGCAATTCCGAAAGCAGCGCATGCGCCTTTTATATGTTTTTCCATAGAACGTTAACGATAATCTGCCGACCGTGTACAAATATACGATAATCGGCAGAACAAATCCGCCAGGCTGATCGTCGGAGAAAGCCGACAATAGCGGACGGTCGTTGGTCTTTGACGATCGTTGATGCGATATTTTCATGCGAATATTGTGCGATTGCTCATTCGTCGGCTTCATCCTACGACAATTATCCAACGTGTGTACGAAGCTTTACAGTTTATTTAAGTAGACAAGCTTTGAGGGATCCAACCTCTTCCTCAGGTCAGAGCAGTACTGATAGAAAAAGGTTAACAGAGTAAGGAGCTAATTACATTAGACAAGATAATCCAGAATATACTGAGGGATGAGAGTAATGAGAGTAATAAAATAGAGAGAACAGATACTAGGGTGGGCAACAAAATGGAAAGGAGAGAGGTAGCAGGGGGGGTGGGGGAATAATGAGGGGCATGCTGGATGAGAGGAAAGCAGACACTGAGAATCGTGAGAATCCGCCAGTCGCGTCAAATTCGTCCGCGGCCGAATTTGTGAGCGATCATGCGGCCCCGTAGGAAACCGCAAAATCAATCTGAATTTTCAGACATGCCAGATTGTTCGTTCGCCCCACACTAGCCGATATTTTCGGCTGATCGACTGAAAGTGCTGCGAATCTGTCGGTCGGCCGAAAATATTGTCTGGTGTGTACCCAGCTTTAACCTTTGTTTTAATCAGTACTGCTCTGACCTGAGGAAGAGGGTCAATCCCTTGTCTACTAAAATAAACTGATGGTCCATTCAGAGTATCACTGTACTTTATACTAGATTTGGGATGTGGCTGATGGTGGTAGCTCGTTGGCAGTAGAATTTCCCATTTCTGAAATAAGGTGGTGCAGTTGTTTGATTGGCTGCTATTGCATCCAATGAATGCTGGGGGTAGTAGTTGGACATCCCTGGTACAAAACTAGAATGTTCCAAGCTCCGCAGTCATAAAATCACCTTCCAGGCTACACAGATCTAGTTAGAATCCCTGTATTCACTAAGCTACACAGAGGAGAAATGATTTAAACACACATCAAACCACAATAGATTTCAGACACAAACAAGGATCCTGGTCTACAACCATCTCTAAAAAGCCACAATCCACAGCTCCCCTATTTAGACAGGATTGTCCTAACTGCAGGGACAAAATCCCAAGTTCCGCAATCAGCTCCTGTCCTAGGAACGGACCTAGCAGCCCTAATTTGCCCACTCCCTGCCCCAAAATGCCCCTAACCCCCCTCCACCCCACTCCCCTCTCCCGCTCGGGGAACATCTGGCAACCCTGACAGGGTCCCTTGTCTATATCCCATGACTTCCTCTAGCCTGCAGTTCCCTGCACACAGGAAGATGGACCCTTCACAAGGACCCTAGGATGTCTCATCATTGGGCAGTTAAATGGATCACAGTCCATCAGCTTTCATAAACATTGCACACAATAAGTTGTACCCTCATACTACACTAAGGGCAATGCCACACTGTGCCAACACCGTTAAATATAGAGAGGACCATACAAAATGTCCGGTTACTAATTCTCACCACTCCCATAATACATTTCTCTAAAATAAATGTGAAAAAGATAAACAGAACATGGGAGAAACAACATGGAACCATAGCAGGAAGGATTAAATTGTCTGGTCAAACCTCTCCAGGTTTAATGTCTTCCACAGCAATAAGATGGAGGAGAAAATTATTGTCTGGAAACGAGGCCTCTGCATTTGGCACACAACTGTGGTTACCTGGAAGGGGGAGGAACAGTCTCTATGTGAATTGAACGTTACATTATATCTCTAATTACAGAGACATAGTCTGCCGTTCACTGCACAACTTACAGCAGCTCTGTAACATGTACAATCCGGATCCCTCACAGTTCAGGAATTCTCCAGTCTCTGCAAGACAGAAACATGGACAAAAATGGAAGAGATTTTCCGCATAAATTCTGCCATAACATCAATGCCGTGCTCGGTAGAGTGTGTATTATGTAAGCAAGGTTTGCCGTCACGATATCTATATACTATATACTAGACAGCTTACAACAGCAAACATATTGGTCAACTGTGATCGCAGAACAAGTAAGGGTCAAATAAAAGACCTATTATTAGGGTCCGGCATCGGGGTTGGGTTCGGGTAAACCACACTGAGTTTCAATTGGTTGCGGGTTTGGGTAAAGAGAGCTGCGGGTCGGGAAAAAGAGAGATCTGTCTGTAATAACTAAAACTGACAATACATTGTTATCAATCCAAGACAATGTGCAGTGTGTATAGCACCTTACACTAAATCACACTATGGCAGATAAAGGGCAAATATATCTAGATGCAAAAGCTCCCAGACTCTTACTGTGTTTTTGGCTGGGTAAATATTGAGTTATCAACAGAGCTAATGTACTTAGAATGTTATACAGGATGGCATTGTGGGTAGAAATACAGACAGCTATGTACAACGTTAACTCTTGTAGTGCCTGGGTAGGTATTACAGAGATCGCTGGGTAATGTAGTTAGCTGTCTGTATTCCTACCCACAATGCCATCCTGTATAACATTCTATGTTCAACTTTAACTCTTGTAGTGCCCGGGTAGGTATTACAGAGATCACTGGGTAATGTACTTAGAATGTTATACAGGATGGCATTGTGGGTAGGAATACAGACAGCTATGTTCAACTTTAACTCTTGTAGTGCCTGGGTAGGTTTTGCAGAGATCACTGGGTAAAAAGCAGTTAATGCTGGAGTGGCTGGAAAGGCAGGGGTTAAACTTCTGGCCTTGGCTTTACTAGCAGAGGTCAGAGCCAGCAAAGTAACAACCTCCCATAGAACAAAGTACCATATATACTCAAATATAAGTCAATCAGAGTATAAGTTGAGGTACCCATTTTTACCTGAAAAAAAGAAGTAAATTTGATTGGCTCGAGGGTAGAAATTATGACCACTACTGCCTTCTGATTCTGTTTTGAGGCTTTAGTTGCCCTTTAAATGGACAGCAGAATTCCCACATAGTAGTCCCATACAGTAATAGCCAAATCCAGTATGGTTATTACTGTCTGGGAATTCTGCTGTCCATTTGAAGGGCAACTAAAGCCTCAAAAGAATACAGATTTAGAAGGCAACCTTTCCCAATATATACCATCCTCCTGATTCTGTGGTTTTAGACATTAGTTGTGCTTTAAATGGAGTTATCCAACAGTTACCCCCAATTCCTTGCCACTCCAGATGTTTGGAAACTACAGCGTGCAATTGCTTGTTCGGAAATGAGGGAAAACTTCACTCACCTGCAGTAGACTCCCTATACTGCGGAACACAGGGTCCTGAGCATTCTCCCTATGCTGGGACTGTGTGCATGCAGATCTTTGAAAGATGACAGACAAGATCTGCAAGAAGTGTGTACCCAGCTTTAGTCAACCATTCGGCAATTCAGCAATCCGGCTCCGCATCCAATCCTTCTGGCGGCACTACTCGGTGTCAGGAAGCGAGACCGCCGCCAAGTAGCGATGTCAGTTGCCAGAAAGAGTGGATGAAGAAGCGAGCTGCCGGATTACTGGATCTAAATGTGAGAGTATAAGCCGAGGTTCGATTTTTAGGCTTTTTTTAAAGTCTAAAAACCTTGACTTATACTCGAGTATATACGGTAACAAACTTCTATCTGCGCCTGCTCCTATGCACGAGACCAGAGCCATAATGATCTATGGGATGTGGCTGATTCTTGTTATAATAATAAAAATCTATCACTTGATGAGGTTCAGCTATACAGCAGGTATATGAACCTCCCGATAATTGACATTAAAAACTCCCAAGCATTGTACAACATCAGAGTGCAGAAAGGGAAAGCTGGGATATGTAGTTTTCAAAACATAGCATAATATATCTACACCTATATGATGGTATAGATGTTTCCCTACAGCTCCTCCTGGTCCCTACCCATAATTCTCTGTTAAGGTGCCTGCTCATTGTAACTTTTACTGTCTCCCATAATGCAAATTTACACAGTGGGTGGAGATTGAAATGTTTATTCTGCTGGACATAGTTATAAAATCACAGGTAGGTAACCAGTAGATCTCCAGATGTTTGAAAACTATAACTATAGCCAAGGAATGCTGGGAGTTGTAGATTTTAAGCCATCTGTATAACTACTGGTTACCTATGGGTAGGTAGAAGTTGGGGACAGTAGATGCCCATGGGTAGGTAGAAGTTGGGGACAGTAGATGCCCATGGGTAGGTAGAAGTTGGGGACAGTAGAGACCCATGGGTAGGTAGAAGTTGGGGACAGTAGAGGCCCATGGGTAGGTAGAAGTTGGGGACAGTAGAGGCCTATGGGTAGGTAGAAGTTGGGGACAGTAGAGGCCCATGGGTAGGTAGAAGTTGGGGACAGTAGAGGCCCATGGGTAGGTAGAAGTTGGGGACAGTAGATGCCCATGGGTAGGTAGAAGTTGGGGACAGTAGATGCCCATGGGTAGGTAGAAGTTGGGGACAGTAGAGACCCATGGGTAGGTAGAAGTTGGGGACAGTAGAGGCCCATGGGGTGTAAAGTTGGGGACAGTAGAGCCTATGGGTAGGTAGAATGTGGGACAGTAGAGGCCTATGGGTAGGTAGAAGTTGGGGACAGTAGAGGCCCATGGGTAGGTAGAAAGTTGGGGACAGTAGAGGCCCATGGGTAGGTAGTAGGGGACAGTAGAGGCCTATGGTTAGGTAGTCGGGGACAGTAGGGAAATATTATATAGTGTACATTGTACTCTATACCAGGGATCTCCTACCTGTGGGAAAAATGTAACTCCCAGCATTCCACTACAGCACTACAGTATCAGAAGGCATCCAGGGAATGCTGGGAGTTGTAGTTTTCAGACATTTGGATGCATTTATTAGGGCTATCCATTCTGTTTGCGAGGATATTCGTGGCGCCATCCATTTTAATATTATTGCTTTTCTAGCGAAGAACAATATTTCTCTAAGGAATATGGCTTGATATTTGTCATAGTTATCATCTCGTATAAGGCCTAGGAGGCAGAGATCTGTAGTGAGCTTGTCAAGAACATATGTATCGTTCTCCAAAATTGGACAAGGGGGTCGGGTCCGAAACTTGCGGGTATGAAGCGGATAGAAAAGTGGGTTGCAGGTCGGGTGTGGATACAGATTTTTTGGGTTGGGTTAGGTGCGGGTCTGGAAAATTAGACTCGCGCAGGACTCTACCTTCCATTATACTATTAAAATGAACCTTGGATCACGCCTCTAACTAAAACTTCTGAGTTATATTGCTGGAAAGGTTTAGCAATATTACTCCCTGCTTTCACCAGCTTGTATCCATGTGACCTGCTATTTATTTTTAAGTCTCTGCAGGTACTTCCTGATGTCACTCAAGCTACTGGAAGCATTAGGTTTACTTCCTGATGTCACTCAAGCTACTGGAAGCATTAAGTTTACTTCCTGATGTCACTCAAACTACTGGAAGCATTAAGTTTACTTCCTGATGTCACTCAAGCTACTGGAAGCATTAAGTTTACTTCCTGATGTCACTCAAACTACTGGAAGCATTAAGTTTAGACATTATCTGCAATATAATTTCTTACAGGCTGCAGCCAGAGATGTCATTCAGGGCTCATTTTAAAGGGAATAGTTTTATTTAACACTAAGTTGCTCAGAGACCACAGTTGCCCTTTAAATAATCAAAAACATTTTAATTGGCCAAATCGCTGTGAGTTCCTAGAAAAAGCAAAGTAAGCAAAAAATAAAAACCCAACTGGACCCCACCATCAAGTCTGTACCTTTTTCTATGTCCTTGTAGAGTTGATCTATCCGAGCATCAAGCTTTTCCCTTTCTGATGCCGGGAGCTCCAGTGTATCGCAGGTGTGAACCCATTGGCTCAGAGAGCTGTAAGGGATGGTAATGTCAATGAAAGAACAGACACACATGCACACCCAATAAGTATAAAGTTAAAGTATATGATATCCATTATCTTTTGTAGGCTGCCTGTAATAGATTTCACTTGCTTTCTACTTTGCATAATTTGTAACTGCACTTTATACAATAAATCCTTTCACATTTTACCTCGATGAGTGGTATTATTAACCATGAGGTACTTACACATAATTAAAGGGCATGTCCACCCTTAAAACAAAAAAACATCATTAGCCCGCAAACCCAACTGCTATTTCTACTGGTGTATTACATGTATTTGTAACCAGATATTTAAGTTCTCTTTCATTCTGGCAAAAGTATCTGCCTCTGCTCAGAGAGCCTTTATAACAGTGAGCATGTGCAGTGGATGCAGCAGGGGAAACAGCACTGCATGGAGGGAGTGGCCAGCTTACTTTGCCAGAATGGGGACAATAGTTATCAATAAATATCTGGTTAATAGAACATTTTGGGTGGGGGGCAGGTAACTGACAAGTTTGGTTTTTGGAACGCCATGCCCTTTAATGCACAAGTAAATGTACAGTTTCTGACAAGTCTTGTCGTCTGTGTATTTTGCAGTATCTCCTGCTATTAACCTGATTATTAATTGATGAATTGGTGTTAGAAATAGCTCATATGAAAAGCTAAAGCCTCCCAAATAATATTAAATGTACTATAAGTTCTACTGTTTTATCATTTAATCAAGACCGAAAGGTCAAAATGTTGCAAGACAGAAGTGTCGTCGCCTATACAGAAAATGATCTACAGCCAATCCAAAAATATGTCAGCAAATTAAGTAGTGGTGCTGTGAGATCCAAATTTAACATCTTGTATGACTTCCATGAGCTTGAAGGACAGAATCCATGCGGTTTGGCAAGGATTCATACAATTTATTGATGGAATCATCAGGAATAGCCAAGAAAACAGTCCTGCATGTCTCCCAGAGTTCATCAATATTCTATGGTTTCATCTTCCATGCTTCCTCTTTCATCCTACCCCACATATGCTCAATGGTGTTCATGTCAGGTGACTGGGCCGGCCAATCCTGGAGCATCTTGATCTTCTTCACCTTTGATGTGGAGATGGAAGTATGCGATGGAGCACCATCCTGCGGCAGAATTTGGCCACATTGGTCTTCAGCCTCTTGATAATGAACACTTTAGTCTCAGGGTGAATCTTAGGCATGTTTGCAGAGGTCTATGTGCAGTTGATGTGACGGTCTAGTGTACTGGGGGTCTTTATATACACACCTGACACCTAATTGACCCATTATTAGTCACAGGTGACGCCCATATGACAAGGCGACAAATTGACCCAATGGGCTTTACCAAGCTGTGAATATTACAATACTTTGTGTTAGTTTCGTTTTGCATTGAAACATTATTACAAAAGTTGTTTGGGGTAAAATGAACCATTTCTTGAAACAAAATCTGCATTAGAATTATTGTTAAGCACTTCAGGTCTATTTGTACACAAGCAACGAGACTTGTCAGAAACTGTATTACAAAACATAAATTTATTACAAAACCATTATGTGTTACTGTTCCTTTACCTTGTGCCGATACCTTGCCCGTTGGTTCCAACAAGAGCAAAAAGAGAACGGAAACCTTCTGGGGTGAACCACTGTACAAGGAGAATAAAGGGGAAGTTATCAGATAGCTAAAATCAAACGGACAATTCTTAGTCAAACATACACAAGCGATATAGAGCAACCTGCCAATCAGAAGGCCTAGAAAAGGGCAACTAGCCAATCCCGTTAGAAATGCAAATTTGGTACACCAAAATGGCCAATCATAGGTCAAGCCACCGAGCACACAGCCAATGTCCAGCTACAACACACGCACAGAAGTACGCAATAATAAGTACGGATCTGGTCATAGCAAATGGACAATAAGTTTTAATGACACACACTACTGCCGACAGTTAAATGTGTTTTAATGTAATAAAATCTCAGCAGACAATCGGATACTTGCAGTTGTTGCTTTTTATTACACGACCCTCATTTCATGCAAACATCTCTTCAACGGGATAATGGATTTATTCCACACTTACCCGGCTCACACCCTCCTCGTACAGTGCGTCAGTGAACAGTCTGCGTAGGTGATCCAGTTGCCCCTGAGAAATGAAAATCTAGATCAGAGAGAACCCCCCCAGCAGCCTTATACATCCACATATATTTAACATTACTGGGCAACACAACCCTCACCTTAAACTTGTCTCCCAGAAGCTTGTGCACAATCTCTTCCTCTTCATTGGCCGTCTTGTTACAGAACTGGGAGAAAAGATGCAGCCACCAGTCCTTATCCTTGGCCTGTTACAAACAAAGAATGGATATTGTGTGAACCTTCCTTAGTCCTACAATTGTTTCCAACCATGGAGAGATTTGACACTGATGTTTGCAAAACAAAATATAAAGATCTGAGCCATGATTGCAACTTCTGCTTCTCTGTCTGCAGCAACAATTCCCTCCATTTTCAGCTGGCCTCTGGTAGGTACACAGTCCATGCTTCTTTCAATGGTACATCAGGAAGATACATCCTGATAAAGGCACAGAAGCAGGGAAGACTAAGCTGTGTCCAAAATGGCCCACTCTTTTATAAACTACCGTATATACTCGAGTATAAACAGAGTTTTTCAGGCTGAAAAATCAGCCTGAAAACTTGGACTCGGTTTATACTCGAGTCAGTAGCTTACCTGAGCATTCCGGCAGCCGCACGATCTTTCTGTGTACTGGTGCGCCGGCCCGACGTCACTGCCCGGCGCCAGTACTGGAATGAGCTCGCGGCTGCCGGAATGCTCAGGATGCAGCTAAGGATACCGTACCTGCCAGGAAGCCCTTGGATGGAGGAAGCCCTTGGATGGAGGAGAGCCCACAGGTACAAACTAAACTGGGTGGGAGGGTGAGGGGGGCATTCAAGATGTTTGGGAACTACAACTCCCAGCATGCTTTATTAGCTGGGAGTTGTAGTTTCCAAACATCTTGAATGCCAAGTTTCTACCCTCGGTATATACTCGAGTCAACAACTTTTATTAGGATTTTTAGCTGAAATTGGGTACCTCGGTTTATACTCGGGTCGGTTTATACTCGAGTATATACGGTATTAACTTTGTACCGACTTTACATAAAATAACAGGATAAAGTATTTCAGCTTTAAAGGGCGTCTCCAATATGATGGACAGGAAGACAGCTCCTACTCTTCAGTTTCCTTGACTTTGGACTGGCACTGCAGGAGAACCATACGGAGCAGAGATGTAAGGTAAGGATGTTTTTAAACTACACAGTGGGGCCAGTGGTGGGTTAAATTTTAGTTATGGGGGTGGGCAATCCCTTTAATATCCATGTTTGGATAAAAAAAATCATGTATACAATTTACCATTTTCATTCAGGATTCATGATGGCAAAATTATTACATTTTTCCAATAAAGTTCTGATCAATTATGATTCATTATCATGCCCCGCACGCTAAATAAGTAGGTTCAATGTTGATCGTAAAACGTATTGAATGTTGAATAGATGTACATGGATCATATTGTCCGTTGTTTTATTGATCTAAATAACGTTGCGTCCTAAATAATGTACGGCCAGCATCAATTACAAAATGACTTGTGGAACTTAAAGAGTTTGTCAAAGAATTTGGTTCAGGATAAGGTTCAAGGCAATGGTGAGATTGGGGAAATCTAGGACAGGTTGGCAGGATTGTCCAATGGGAAGACATGTTCCTTGCAGAGCGTGCCTTTCCATTGGTTCAATACCAAGTGGAGGAGAGGGTCCACAACAGGCTGTCACAAAGTTAACTTTGAAGGGCTGATGTTTGGCAATAAGGTAAGACCCGGGGTTGAGGACTTAGCATTTGGGTACGATTACCAGGAAAGTGGGTGGGTGGCAGTAGTTCTCCTTTAAGAGGTTAGATATCCCAAGTAGAGGGGCTCCTAATAGGTACAATGGAGGGTGTAAGTCATGGGAGGTATATAGTACCATATTAAGGTTTAGGGCCTATTTCCAATAGAATATGTGGTAGAGTGTCCCCCCATAGCCAAATCCTTTCCCATAGCTGCAGTCTTTTAAAAACAGATGTTGGAGGGAGGTACTGATTACCAACAGAGATGGGTATAAGGCACGTGACCTCTGCGTACCTGTTTAACCGTGGCTACCATCCGTGCAAGTAACATGATGCTCGCCGTCTCCGGAGGGTAATGCATATTTCTGCAAGAAAGAGAATCACCTGTGATGCGTAGAAAGAGGATTTTTATTCCTCTATTGTGATCAGTACGAATCCACCATAGGTTATTTCTAGTGAACACCAGCCATGGCTCCCCCTTGCATTACCCACGCTAGGACCCAGAGATGAAGGGTGGCGAGTTCTGCTCAGGAAGTTATTGGATAATACCTCAATACCCACAATGCAATGTAAGGCTAGATATTCGTTATCTTCATTAATAACATTCCATTCCATATTTCACAATATCACTGTTCAGTTATTACGGCTGGCAAGTTAAGGAGGGAAGCAAGTTTCCTGGCCAGGAGGCTGGATAGGGTAAGTGACCTGCTTTCATTGATCAAGAGACTCTCACCTCCAGGCTTCTTCCAACTTGTTTAAAGGATGTGCTGGATTATCCCTGGAGGAGCCAAGACACAGAGCTTGGTGGTACTGCTCTCCCGCGGCTTTGAGACACTCGGCACTGCAATACGTCACCTACACAATGGGAAAGAGACTTCATATTCATTCCACATCACTTTATATCTTCAAACGCAATGCTACTGATCTGTCACCTTGTGTCTCATCCCCATCTCTAGACTGTAAGCTCTTGGGCAGGGCCCTCCATCCTATTGTACCACAGTAATGCTGTAACTTACCACACTGAATGCTGCTGGACCAGCACTTGAAATATTTGCACTTTGTATTACTTACATGTTACATACAAAGGTACATGTTTTTATCATACATGTTCGCGTCTCAGCCAATCACAGGAGACGCTGCCCCTTTTACTTGCTTCCGTGCATGGAAAAGGCACAGAGGCAGAAGCACGCGGGGGAGACAAGGCTGGGTAAGTATCGGTAGAAGCATCTTTAGAATTTATAAACCTCGCGAGGTTGCGAAACATTTATTTTCGGGGTGGACGTACCCTGTAAGGGGAATGATTGGCCTAGTAAACAGAGACCGTCACTTTGTGCCTATTTATCTGTGAAGGTGGCATTGTGGGAATATAAAAACAGCGGGTAGACAACTCAATGATTTCTTACCTGGCATCGCGGGCACTGCTGGTGTAATCCGCTTCTGATCGTACACAGCTCAGGATATGGAAGAACAACATGGACATTTCCAGACAGTCTCTGCGCATTCTCCTCCGCGGTCTCCAGGGAGCGCAGGCAGTGATCACATGCTGACAAAGCACCAAAGACAAACACATGAGACCCAACTGTATGGACAGAACAGTGGGAATGGTGCTTGTGGTGGGCACAGAGTGAATTCATTATCTCCCGTAGCGTGCCCACAACCACTGCTGCTGTACTACAATATTCATGATCTTATTTAAGGTTATTGGAGCAAGTTAATCATTGCAAGTTGTCCTCTTGAAATATAGACCCAAAACCCTGACTCACCCCGGTACCGGTACAATGCGTTCCACTGGAACTGAGAGGATACGATTGGCTTCTCTTGGAATATCGTCTCGCCCTTCCGGATACTACGTGTGGAGAACAGCCCCTTCCCCTAGAGGAGAAAAGGATTATCTTAAACTAAAGAGATCATATATTGTTCAGATGACTATGGGGGTCAATTGTGCCAATACCAAGGGCTAATACACAGCGCGATAACATGGTGCCCTTACGCTGGGTACACACCTTTCAATTTTTCCTCCTGTCCTAACGTTCAAAACTTTCGACCGGTCGGCGAGGAGGAAGGACTGTCGGTAAAAGTAGCCGCATCCGACAGTTACCGTGACCGATCGTGCGGCCCATAGAGGCCCACACGATCGGTCATGGTTTTCCGACCAGTCAGATCGTGCTTTCGTCCGATTCAGACTAAGGAACAGTGGGCGATCGGTTGGAGCCACCATATAATAATTTGGCCCGACTGAAACACTGAAATGTCGGTCAGTCGGGCTGAATAATTGTATGGTGTGTACCTAGCTTTACAGTTATCAATAGAATGTCACTAGTGTACTCTTATTAGAGATAGGACCCACCCTGCCAGTGTCCCTCCCATGGGATGGGTGATCATTCACTGTACACTAGACATGTAAGCTTCTCTAGACATGTTGGGAATGTTGAAGTCTTACAACAGCTGGGAGGGTAGATTGACACACACACTACCCAGGACACACATTGGCCAGGGGACACACACACACACTACCCAGAGGACACACTTACTACGCAGGACACACACACATTGGCCAGGGAACACACACACACTCTACCCAGGACACACATTGGCCAGGACACACACACACACACACTACCCAGGGGACACACTTACTACCCAGGACACATACACATTGGCCAGGGAACACACACTACCCAGTGAACACACACACACTACCCAGGACACACACAAACACACTCACTACCCAGGACACATGCTACCCAGGGAACACACACACTACTCAGGACACACATACACTACCCAGCACACACATTGGCCAGGGGACACACATACACTCACTAGTACACAACAAGGAATTGCTCCACAGGTGCGGGTCTGTGTCGGGGGGTTGACGAGAATAGGGGGGGGGCGGTTGCGTTTCGTTCTTTTTCTCTGTCTTCTGCGTAATTTATAATAGGGGGTACATTATACATTATTTTTATTCTCCAAAGAAGTTAGCTTGAAGGAGGGAGATCATTGTTTTACCCTTTGTCTTTTGGCGATAGTACTGAATGTCCTTGCCATTTCTCACCATCTGAATTAGTTTGACTGCATTCTACTGGAAACAATCCATATACCGTATACTAGCTACTAATAGTAACATGGTATTAGAGGTACAAAGCATGTGGGCACTCAACTTCCCTTATGAAAGTGATAACGCTATAGGTGTTAAGACATTGTATTGGAGAGTGCCCATAGCAAAGATGGGATAGCCAAGAAACTGTGTGTGGGGGCTGAAAATGTGCTGTTGCTCCAGATGTAAAATGTTCATTGGTTGGTACTATAGTAGAAGGAGATGTCCATGTATGGGCACATGGCCAACCGATCCCCATACCACGTATTGTGATTGGTCAGGGACGTGTATGCAGTTTACCACCACGCATTTACCAACAGATTCCAATAAAGTCTGCCTGTACACAAACAATCGTACAATCGTAATCACATTTACACAAAGAGATAAATCTCATTCATTCATTGGAATCTCTTTTTCCCCATAATTGTTCAAAATAGGTGGTATTTACTGTTTTCCCCCAATCTGCCACAGGAAGTATTATCAGGATAGGGTGGGTTTAAAGGGATAAAAAAAAATAGAAAGCAGAGTCGGAGATTTCAACTTGATCGCGTAAAATTTAAGTTCCATCGGATCTTCGTTCTTGGACCTTGCAATATTGATTGAAGATCAGGAGATAAGGCATAGCTCCTTAACCTCCTGGGCTTCAATCAAGTAAAATGTAAGCAAATTAATTGGATATGGACTAGGATTCTATTGTATGCATGTATTGAATAAATCTGGTCTCTAGTTGCTCACTGCATGGATGTATGCTATCCCATTTATTCATAAATATTTCTGGTTGCATTTGGGGTTTGACCAAGCCTCTGGGAAATGTGAGCTCCACCCACAGTGGTAAGAAGGTAAAAAGTTACTAAGGTTAAAATTTAGGACCCAGCAGAATAAATCAAACCTTGAAGTAGTTGCTGGGCTTAAAATAATTTGGCCAAGTAATTGAACTAATTGCTTTAATTTATCCAAAGAGAAGGGCAGGATTTTTAAAGTCGCAATACAGTGGTAAGTACCGTATATACTCGAGTATAAGCCGAGGTTTTTAGGTTTAAAAATCAACCTAAAAACCTTGCCTCAGCTTATACTCGAGTCAAGAGAAAACTTATCTTAATTCCAGATGCAGCCGTGAGCCAGGAAGGAAAGCCGGCAGTTCCCAGTAGTTCTTCACGGATGCGCGATGATGTCATCGCGCACGCTGGCGGGATGACGTCATCGGCAGCCGGCGAAGAGATGAAGACTGGCCAGGTACGGTAAGTGAACTAGGGGGGCTCTAGGGTGGGGGATAGTATGCCATACAGTAACCCCCAATACTTTTCTACTATAGGTGTTTCGAAACTACAACTCCCAGCAACTAAAGCATGCTGGGAGTTGTAGTTTCCAAACATCTACAGTGGGTTACTGTATAGGATTACTGTACATTTAAAGGGCAACTAATGCCCTAAAACAATAGAGAATCAGGAGTATGGTATATATTGTTAAAATATTGCTTTCTGATTCTGTATTGTTTTGAGGCTTTAGTTGCCCTTTAAATGGGCAGCAGAATATCCATACAGTAGTCCTATACAGTAATAACCATACTGGATTTGGCTATTACTGTATGGGACTACTGTATGGGAATTCTTCTGTCCATTTAAAGGGCAACTAAAGCCTCAAAACAATACAGAATCAGAAGGCAGTAATGGTCATAATTTCTACCCTCGACTTACTACTCAAGTCAACCATGTTTTTATGATTTTGGAGGCAAAAATGGGTACCTCGGCTTTTACTCGGGTCAGCTTATACTCGAGTATATACGGTAAAATGTAAGCAAATTAATGGAGTGCACTAGGCTTCTATTTTTTGAGTACTGAATAAATTGGTCACTGGTTTACTGTGGGGAGTAATATCCCATATATAATAAATAAATAATATATAATAATAAATATATATATATATATATATATATTATATGGGTTTAAAGGGACACTATACTGAAAATGACTTTTCCTCATCTAAAAAAGAGAACTATCTGTGTGTATAAAGTTTTTTTTGGGGGGGCAGGGATACAGGACTGGTAATTCCCGACTCCCAATATTGTTTCTGTGAGGAGCACTAGCCCAAAGAATACTGATTCTTCCAGTCTTCCTCCTGGCTTCAGCACTATATTAAATAAAGAAATAGTCCAGGACTAACCTGGCAAATGAAAACTGTACGTACTGCAGCTCCTTAACTAAACAATATTGGGAAATAGGAATAATCAATCCGTTTTTTAAAAAATTAATTTTTAGAGTATAATTATCCTTTAATTCATAAATCAATATATGTAAGTGTATGTGTATGTAAGTGTAAGTGTATGTGCCTGTAATCCAGCACGTGTTTATTTTAGGAGCAGTATCCCCTCTCCCTATTTTAACCACTCCCACTTTCACCTGACCTGACTTTTTTGCCACAAACCAACTGTCAAACCTGCACACAGCATTCCAACTGTATAAACTCTGTCACCATTCCAGCTACAGTAAAACTACTCACAGAAGAATAGCTTTATGACAGCAAGGCACTTGATTGACAGATAAAATGTAAGATGTTTTAGATTGGATATCTAAAGAAATAGGGGGCAGATCAACAAAAAAAATGTGGTTGGGATGAATAATAGTTTCCAGTAACGGTCAATTTAAAATAACTTTTTTTTCAGTATAGATGCCCTTCAATACTGATTTTGCGCTGACTGCGTGGCCTTTAAAGTAGTGTAACACAAAACGGAATGCCTATAAAAATGAGGCACAAACCGGCACATTTTACCTGCCCGCGATCCCACGATGCAGCAAATCTCGCAAAGGGATTTACTGCACTGCGGGACCTCGAGAAAGTAAGATGCGCTGCTCCCCTATAGTGTTCATTGAAGTCCAGGATTCATCCCAATGTCGCCAATCTCCCAATAGACAGTTTTCACTCTCAGCAATCCTGTGTGTAGCTGTTCCTAGCAATGAACAATTACATTTTTAATACACAATTTCTTTTTTTCTCATTGATATTCCATTTCGCCACAGTTTCCCCGTTCTCACTGTATAGAAACCTTTCCTAACCTGAACATGAAACTTCTTTTCTTTTTATTATTATTATTGTGGATTTATGTAGCACCAACATCTTCCGTGGCGCTTTACAATTACATGTGTACATTCATATCAGGTCCTGCCCCGAAGAGCTTACAATCGAATCACTTTATGTACACATACAACCTATCAGTATGTCTTTATGATTGTGGGGGAAACCGGAGTACCCGGAGGAAACCCACGCAAGCACGGAGAGAACATACAAACTCCTTGCAGATGTGTCCAAGGGTGGAATCGAACTCAGGACTTCAGCGCTGCAAGGCGTCAGTGCTAACCACTGAGCCAACCTTAAAGGATGTCCATGAGTCCTCTGATATGACCTATTAGTGAACAATGCAGCAGAGAGTTTATTGTATGGCCCATTAATATTTATATAAACTGATACAGCAGAGTAACGTATCTAATCTGTCAGCATAATCAAGCCCCTCCATTCCAAAAATCCGTTTTCAGAACGGAACTTTGTAGAAAATGTAGGAACTTGTTACCTTTTGAGGTGTTGGCAGTTCCCCATGTCCAATCTATATCGGGGTAATTAAATCCTCTTCCAATACACTAGAATGGGACCATGGGCGTCCACAGAAAATTTTCCAGGGGGGGGGCACAGGGCAAGAAATGTGGTGAGCTGCCCCTACAGGCAAGTGGGTGCTACTTATTGTGTGGGAGTGGCTTGTGAAGGGGCGGTGCTTGAACACATGAAGGGAATATTTAAAATTCCCCTCATCCACAGCCTAGGCTCAGGGCTTAAGGAAAGTAATAAACAAAATCCATCAGGCAGCAGCACCAACAACCCACGGTACCCACAGTGACTGGTACATACAAGTTTGCCCACATTGACTGGTATAATTAACTTTCTATTGTGCCTCATCACCATTCACATCCAACAAAATAGGAAAATAAAAAGGGGACAGAGTTCCAGGGGAGGGCAAATAACCCACCTTATCCTATGTGAACACGCCCATGACCGGGACCTGCTAAGCAAGCAAGTCCAGCCAGCAAGAAGGAGAAAGAGAAAACAGATTTCCGCACTCGGTTCATATAATCACTGAAAGGGTTAACATGCAGCAGGAAGTACTATGCTGGTTTTTATTTTCCACATGTGACTGTACTCAGAAGGGTTAACAATACAGATGTTGGGACCTAATTGGCTAATTCCGCCCCCTCCTCCTGGAATCGAAGATCCTGGTAGGTGGAAAGGAATCTCTGAATTTACCGCTCGTTTCCGGCCTGCAGCCATGGCTTGTGCTGAACTGAGAGACGAACTAAACTGCTCCATCTGCCTGAACCTTTATTCCAACCCTGTTACCCTGCCGTGCGACCATGTGTTCTGCCAGGGCTGCATTGGGGATGTGCTGGATACCCAGAAGGAATCTGGGCTCTATTCTTGTCCTGAATGCAGAGCACAGTATAAGGGCCGTCCTGGCCTGCGGAGGAACAGGAAGTTGGGGAACATAGTGGAACAGTTCCATATTACTGAACCAGAGGAGACCAGGATCCTCTGTACTTACTGCCTTCACTCTGCTGTCCCGGCCACTAAAACCTGTCTACTGTGTGAGGCCTCCCTGTGTGATACCCACATCAAGGTGCACAGCAAGGCTGCAGAACACGTCTTAACTGAACCAACCCCTTCCCCGGGGAACAGAAAGTGTTTAACCCATCACAAGATATTGGAGTATTACTGCTGCGTGGATGGCACCTGCGTCTGTGTGTCCTGCTGTCTGGCCGGAGACCACAGGGGCCACAAGGTGGAGCTGCTGAATGAAGCAGCAGAGATGATGAAAGGAAAACAGAGAAAAGTTCTAGAGAAACTGATCACAAATAGAGAAGAAGTGGAGAAAATGGTCGAGAACCTGCAGAATAGAAGGAGAAAGATTAAAGGAAATTCAGCCAGTGTGAGAGAGAGAATCTCTACCTGGTTTATCAACATCAAGAAACAGCTGGAAGTTCTGGAGAAACAAATCCTGAGTGAGATCTCCGGGCAGGAAGAAAAAGGTTTGCTCCAAATCGCTGACGTTATCCAGCAAGTGGAAATAGAGAAGGATGAAGTAAACCAGAAGATCCATCACATTGAGGAGTTGTGCAGCATGGCAGATCCGTTAACCATCTTACAGGGACGGAAACTGGGCTGGGATGTTTTTTGTGATGATGAAGAGGAAGGTTATGATGGAAGAAAGGAAGATGATAAACATTTCTCTGCTTGGGGAGATCAAGATTGGAACAAGACATTACTAAGTGGATTAGGTGATATTGTGTCTTCTATAGAGACTGAGATCTATGGACAGAAATCTACAGCTACAAACTCAACCAGTAACAGACCAACCATTGGTGCAGCAAGGGTCATGAGCCCAGATGAATTACCAGATACAGACAGACAAGGGTCCAAAGACCTCAATGAAGCCCCTAGTAGTTTGGCCCCTCACACTGTAACTGACCCACTCTATGGGCAGCAGGTTACAGAAATGGTATTTGATATAAACACTGCTAATAGTAATTTAAGTGTTTCGCAGGAAGTTTACTACTCTACAGGCAACACCTACTTCCGAACCCCAGAGAGGTTTCAGGATTACCCCCAGGTCTTAAGCATCAGAAGTTTTGCCTCGGGACATTATTACTGGGATATACAGTGTCAATCAGCAAGTTTTATAGCAGGGGTGGCGTATCGGAGTATAGATAGATATAACCATAGCTCCTATATTGGAAATAACAATAAATCTGTGGGTTTGCACAAATGGAATAATAACTATTCAGTGCTACATGATAGTCAAAGGAAAGATTTATGTCACCGTCCCACCTGTAATAGAATTAGAATCTCCCTGGACTATGATGGCGGCCGCTTGTCCTTTTATGAGCTGAGTGACCCAATCAAACACTTACACACAGTCACTGCCAAATTCACCGAGCCCCTCCATGCTGCATTCCTAGTACGGGGGGAATATTACTCACCACTTACTATTATCACTTAGAGTCTGCCACCGAGCATAATCTACATAATCTTAGCGTCGGTTATTACTTACGGTTTGAGTGACATTTTCTGCGCATAGCAATAATAATTAATTGTAAATCAAGAAGCAATGTCATAGTGTGTAGGAAACTAAATATTACTAGAATAAAATGGTTTGCACAATGAGCATTCAAGGTACAAATCACCGCTACTCATTTACGGTTGGCACACACAGGCCAACCCTGGCCCAATATTCTGGGTTGTAGCAGTGTGTCGAGTGGGAATAAAGCTGTACTGCTGATATAATGGCTCTCAGGAGCAGTGTAAATTATGTTTTTTTGTGTATAAAGTTTTGGATTTTATGGTTTGCAAGTGCTTATGTCTTTCCATATTCCACATATATTTAGCTATATATCTGGTTCCTGTTTATTGCTTTAAGGGATACTTGTGCCATAACTGTTAACTGTATATAGATCTATGGTAATAAAAAGCAGAATCAATGATAATTGTATGTCCCTGGATCTCCATATATAACTACAACTCCCAGCAATCACCAAGAGCCAAAAACATTTGTGCGTTATGGCATATATGTTAAACATTCCAATTGTATCATAATAATCATCAGATATTTCTCTTGTTGTAGAACTGAATGGGTGTGTATAGTTTATCAGATTAAGTGTGTGGAGGTTTTTTTTTTGTAGTTGTAGACCAAAGACTAGCCAATCGCATATATTGGTGTGGGGGCTGGGGCCTATTGGTTAAATAGGATTCACATTGGTTGGACCTGTTGTTTGGACCTAACAAAAGGAAGTTTCCTGTGAGTGAAACGTGTATAAAGTTCCTTGCTCTAAAGGACCTTGATCTCAAGGACATAGAAAAAGGACATTGAAACCAGAAGGGCAATTACGGTAAACAAGGTTTGTGCATCACTGTGTTGGTGTTGTGTATTAGAAGGGACAGTTTTTGTTGCATCCTGCAACATGTATAGGGAACCTATGTCTGTGTCAGGTGTGAGTGGGTTGCCCGTTTAGAACTGAGAGTCTAAGGGGGCAGCTTGCAGCATTGCAGGGATTGGCAGAACTGGGGGGTCAGCAGGCACTGGCTGGGGCCAGTATAGATGTGGGTGGAAGTGAACAGGGAAAGTTGAGGGGGGAGTTAGCTTTGTTAGGGTTACTAGGGGAAGTGGGGGACGGAAGGGTAGGGTGGCTTCTTCCCAGATTGCCCATCCCAACAGATTTGCCACCTTAGGTAATGAAGTGGAGGAGGACACCTCGGAATTAGTGTGTATGGAGGGGGCTAGTCCCTTGAGCACCCAGGGGACTGCCATCTCTGATACAAGGGAGGAGGAACTAAGGATCAGGAATGTAAGGCAGCTGGTAGTGGTAGGGGACTCCATTATAAGGAAGGTAGATAGGGTAATCTGCCGCCAAGACCCTACATGTCGAACTGTGTGTTGCCTGCCTGGTGCTAGAGTTCGGCATGTGGTGGATCGTGTAGACAGATTATTGGGTGGGGCCGGGTGTGACCCGGCGGTCTTGGTTCACATTGGTGCCAATGACAAAGTTAGAGGTGGAGGTGAGGTCCTTAAACATGATTTCTGAGAGCTAGGGGCCAAGTTAAAAGCAAGGACCTCCAGGGTAGTGTTTTCAGAAATACTACCGCAGTCACGTGCTAAGCCAGGGAGACAGCGGGAGCTTAGGAGCATTAATGTGTGGCTAAGAGGGTGGCGTATGGAAATAGGGTTTGGGTTTATAGAGAACTGGGCAGACTTTGCTGTCGGCTACAGGCTCCTTAGTAGGGATGGGTTGCACCTCACTGATGGTGGTGCAGCTGTTTTAGGGGAGAAGATGGCTAGAGGGTTGGAGGAGATTTAAAACTAGGTTTGGGGGGGAGGGTATTAGCAGTCTCACTGGGATAGATAGCCCAGGAGGAAAGCAGGGTGTAGATAGGCCAGTGGTGGGCAGAAAGAGGGGTGGGGCTAGCATAGGGGATAGGGAGGCATGTGTGTTAAAGTGTACGAATAAATTACAGGATCATAATCTAAAATGTATGTTTGCAAATGCGAGAAGCCTGGCTGACAAAATGGGTGAATTGGAAATGATGGCATTGAATGAAAAGTATGATGTAATAGGTATAGCAGAAACGTGGTTGAACAGTTTTCACGACTGGGCTGTAAATTTAGAAGGATACTCCTTGTTTAGGCAGGACAGAGAAAAAAGGAAAGGGGGAGGAGTATGTGTTTATGTTAAAAAAGAATTGAAGCCAAATTTAAAAGAAGAGATAACTGGCGATATTGATTTTAAAGTGGAGGCAATATGGGTGGAATTAGGCAACAGGAAAAGGGGTAATGTCATTGTTGGTGTCTGCTATAAGCTGCCAAATGCTAGCAGAGAGGAGGTGAGTCAACTTCATATGCAGTTGGCAAGGGCTGCAAGTTTGGGGAGTGTGCTCATTATGGGGGACTTCAATTACCCTGACATTGATTGGTGTGGTGGAACTGCCAACACAGTAAAAGGCGATGAGTTCCTGAATTTGCTGCAGGATAATTTTCTCTCACAGGTGGTTGAGGTTCCTACTAGAATAGGAGCTCTGTTGGATCTGGTAATATCTAACATTGTGGAGCGCATTATAGATATAACGTAACTGGAGGCTTAGGCAGTGGCGGCTCCAGCTCCAGGGGTTTTCTGGGGCACAACATGGGCACAAAGGCTAACGAATGGGGCACATTAAAAAACACCAATAATCTTTGTCAGTTTAATGTAAGGTACACAAAACAGCTGTTACACACCTTACAGTCTGTCCATCTATATATATCTGTCTTTCTATCTGTCTGTCCAGTCTATATATGTATCTGTCTTTTTTCTATGTCTGTCTATATCTATCTTATTTTCTTTCGGATAGATAGGCAGATGATAGATAGATATTGAGAGAGATAAAGAAATAGATAGATATAGAGAAATACCGTATATACTCGAGTATAAGTCGAGGTTTTCAGGCTGTGAAAACAGCATGAAAACTGAACCTCGACTTATACTCGAGTCAGTCACTTACTGGTGAAGGAATCCGGCTGCCGCGTCCACTGATGGTCGCATCCACTGACGTCACGACTCGGCGCGGGAAAATTAGACCGGTCAGAGTCGTGACGTCAGTGGATGCGACCATCAGTGGACGCGGCAGCCGGATTCCTCCATCTCGCGGCAGCCGGATTCCTCCATCAAGATGTCGGGGGCCCGGACTCTCCTGCAAAGGTAAGGCATTAGTAGTAGTGTAGTGTAGTGGCAGGGTGAGAAGAGGGTGCAGGGAGTAGTGTAGTGTTACTGTAGTAGTGTAGTGTGTCGTGTGTAGTGCCGGGTGAGAAGATGGGTGCAGGGAGTAGTGTAGTGTACTGTAGTAGTGTAGTGTAGTGGCAGGGTGAGAAGATGGGTGCAGGGAGTAGTGTAGTGTACTGTAGTAGTGTAGTGTAGTGGCAGGGTGAGAAGATGGGTGCAGGGAAATAGGTTTTATTCCGGGGCTGGAGGGGAGACTCTACCCTCGACTTATGCTCGAGTCAATTGGTTTTACTCATTTTTGAGGTAAAAATGGGTACCTCGACTTATACTTGAGTCGACTTATACTCGAGTATATACGGTAGATAGGCAGAGAAATAGATAGATAGATAGCGGTAGATTGATAGATATGGAGATAAATAGATGATAGAGAAATAGATAGATAGATATGGAAATAAATAGATGAGATAGATAGAGAGATAGATAGATATGGAGATAAATAGATGAGATAGATAGATGATAGATAGAGAAATATCAAAAGCAAATTGTGTGCACTCTACCTTACAGACTTTTTCTAGTCATGCCTGGGTGCTTCTAATCATGATCCCATGATGAATAGCAGTACACAAAATGTATTAGAGCACTCACAGGTCTTGTGAAAATTCAAGTGTTTATTCCATACACACAGCAAGTGGCAACGTTTCGTTCTGGTGCTTAGGACCTTTATCAAGCCTGGCTCCTGGTCGTGCCCCTCGTGCCCCAGTGTAGCGCCGCCACTGGGGTTAGGGAATAGTGACCATGAAATGGTGGCGTTTGGACTTTGTTATCGAAAGGAAAAGTGCGCTGGGTTAACAAAGACTTTTAATTTCGGGAAGGCAAATTTTTGCAGGTTAAAAGCAGCTCTTCAGAATGTCAACTGGGATAATGTATTATCAGGTAAAGGTACTGAACAGAAGTGGACTGTGTTCAAAATGAAAACTTACATACATGTAAATCATCCCCCAAAACCCTAAACGGTAATAGTTTGAAATGTGAAATATAAAAGTCTAACCTGAAATCCTGCACAATGTCCTGTTGCCCCTGTTTCTGCTTCCTGGTTCTTCCAGTTAGCAACTGTCAGTTATGGATTTGACAGTTGCCATCACAGCCAATGGCTGAATGTTAATCCCCTGTCTGCCTCTTCTGAGCATGGCCAGGCTCAGTACAGGTTTCTAAATTGCTCAGTTTCCATGAGGCATCCAGAAGCATAGCAGACATACAGTTATGAATTCATAGGACAAACTATGACATATCAACATATTTTAAAGAGGCCATTCTTTCTAAAAGATGTTCTTATCAGGGTGGAGTTGTCCTTTAAGCGAGTTCACATCTCAATTTATACCCTTGGGAAATAAATGTAAAAAAAATAAATCCGCGCCCATGTGGCTGAATTCTGATGTAAAGAGGCAAATGGAAAGGAAGAAAAGGGCATTTAAAACCTTTAAGGCAGAGGGAACGGAAAGGGCCTTTAGGGATTACAAAAACTGTAACAAGGAGTGTAAGAAAGCAATCAAACTAGCTAAAATTAATTCAAGTTAAGTTTAAAATTAAGATAGGATAGCTGAACAAAGCATCACTAAACCTAAATTTTTTTTTAAGTATGTTAATAGTAAGAAGATGAGTACTAAGAATGTGGCACCATTAATTAAAGGGTATGTCCACCCTTAAAACATTTTTTCCACCAAAGATTCCCCCTGTCCCCCCAGCCCCAACCGCTATGTTAATATTATTAGAAAATGCCCCAAACTTTACTTACCTTCCCTCTTGCCTCCGCCACGCTGCCAGGCCCTCTGCTTGAGAGTAAATGCAAGCAGAGGGGCGGGACCGGCAGTCGCGTCTGTGATTGGCTGAGTGGCGCCAGGAGTTCAGTTCGGCGGAGGCAAGAGGGAAGGTATAGTAATGTTTCGGGCATTTTCTAATAATATAACATAGCGGTTGGGGCTGGGGGGACAGGGGGAATCTTTGGTGAAAAGGGATTTACACTAGGGGGAGGAATCCTAACGGGAGGGAGGGGGAGAAGGGCTGCAGTACGCATGCCAAACTTCTCCCGGAGGCCAGGTAGGAGGCAGAGTCCTATATGGACTCTGCTAGCCTCCTGGTGGGCAGTTTTTGGGACTATGGGGGGGGACTACAGGAGAACCATATGGATGGGATGTGAGGGTAAGGATTAAACTACACTACATGATGGGGCCAGTAGTGGGGGGGATTATAGTTTTGGGGGTGGAAATGCCCTTTAATGGGGATAAGTTAGTTATGAAGGATGGCGATAAAGCAAATGTATTGAATTTTTTCCCCCTCTGTATACACTATAGAAGATCCAAGTACAGATATCATAGAGTATAGTAGCAATAATGGTATAAAAGATTTAAGTGCACTTTGTTTAACCGAGGATTTGGTACAGAAAGAACTAAATAAGGTTAATATAATAAATCTCCGGACCAGATAAAATACATCCTCGAGTACTTAAGGAGCTAGTTCAGTTTTATCTAGGCCATTGTTTTTTTGCAGATTCCCAATGTCCGGTGGTGTGCCTCTGGATTGGAAAAAGGCTGATGTTATTCCTATATTCAAAAAGGGTAGTCGTTCACAGCGGGTAATACAGGCCTGTAAGTTTAACTTCAGTGGTGGGAAGATCCTGGAAAGTTTAATAAGGGAACATGTTCTAGAGTATATTTAAAGGACTGACATTATAAGTAGTAACCAGCATGGATTTAGGAGGAATAGATTTTGTCAAACTAACTTGCTTGGCTTTTATGAGGAAGTAAGTAGAAGTTTAGACTCTGGCATAGCAGTAGATGTAGTTTACTTGAATTTTGCAAAGTCTTTTGATACAGTCCCCCATAGGCGACTAATGTATAAGCTACGGTTGTTGGTCTGGGGAGTCACATTTGTACATGGATAGAAATTGGTAATGAATAGGATGCAGATAGTAGTGTTAATGGGGCTTCATTCATTGGACTAAAGTGCTAAGTGGGGTGCCACAGGGTTCTGTGTTGGGGCCACTTCTATTTAATCTATTTATTAATGATTTGGAAGTGGGTATTATCAGCAAGGTTTCTGTGTTTGCTGACGACACAAAACTTTGTCGACCATTAAAAACTTCAGAGAATGTGCAATTGTTGCAGGGGGATCTAGATAGATGTCACATTGGGCTGCTAAGTGGCAGATGAGATTCAATGTTGATAAATGTAAGGTGATGCATTTTGGACTTAAAAATTCTTGTGCTGTTATACTATAAATGGCTCTGTGTTAAGTGAATCCCGGTGGAAAGGGATCTTGGAGTTTTGGTGGATAACAAACTTAAAGGTAGCAAGCAGTGCCAGGCGGCAACAGCCAGAGCCAGCGTGGTATTGTCTTGTATAAAGAGAGATATGGATTCAAGGGAGGAAAATGTTATTCTCCCTCTTTACAAAGCATAGGTAAGGCCTCATTTGGAATATGCAGTGCAATTTTGGAATCCTGTGTACAAAAAGGACATCTTTGAAATGGAAAGGGTTTAGAGAAGGGCAACTAAATTAATAAAGGAATTGGGGGAGCTTGAATATGAAGAGAGACTAGAAAAGTTACAATTATGTACGCTGGAGAAAAGGCGCTTGGTGGGGATATGATTACTGTGTATAAATACATTAACAGGCCATAAATAAACTATCTGGGGATTGTTCACCATAGAACATATCAGAGGACACGAGGACATCCCTTAAGACTTGAAGAAAAAAGGTTAGGTTCAAGTTCGGAAAGGGTTTTCACTGAGAACAGTAAAGCTATGGAACTGTCTTCCAGTGGATGTTGTTATGGCAGGTTCATTGGTCAGTTTAATAAAAGCTGGATGAGTTTCTACAAACAAGGAATGTTACAAGTTACTGGTATTGATACATAAAGTTGAGTTGGGAAAGGGTTTGTCACTGTGAGAACGGTAAAGCTATGGAACTGTCTTCAGTGGACGTTGTTATGGCAGGTTCATTGGTCAGTTTCAAAAAAAGCTGGATGAGTTCTACAAACAAGGAATGTTACAGTATATGGTATGATACATAAAGAGAGTTGGGAAAGGGTTTGTCACTGTGAGAACGGTAAAGCTATGAACTGTTTCCAGTGGACGTTGGTTAGGCAGGTTCATTGGTCAGTTTCAGTTGGACGTATGTCTTTATTCAACCTCAAATACTATACTATACTATACTATATAATCACATCTGATTGGTTCCAATAAACATTTTCTAAAGACCATTTTGTCTGTCACATTTTCTATTGTTATTATTATACAAATATCTTTATAGCTATTAAAGGGCATCTATACCAAAAAACTGACCATAACTGGAAAATTAATTCTTCTTTACCACCATGTAGCATTTTTTGTTGATCTGCCCCTTATTTTTTAGAATCCAATCTAAAAAATTCTTATTTTTCAGCTGTCAATCAAGTTCCTTGCTCTCAAAAACTATTCTTGTGAGTAGTTTTACTGTAGCTGGAATGGTGACAGAGTTTTGACAGTTGGAATGCTGTATGCTGGTGCAGGCTTGACAGTTGGTTTGTGGGAAAAAAAGTCAGGTCGGATGGAAGTGGGAGTGGTTAAAAGAGGGAGGGGGGATAGGCTCCTAAACAAAATGTGTGCTGGATTGAAGGCATGCACAAACACACACAAATCAGAGTAAGTGCTACTTACATGTATTCAATTATAGAATATAGATGAGGAAAAGTCATTTTTCCAGTATATGGTCCCTTTAATAATAAGGTATTTCACTGGGTTTGTTATATTTAAAAGACAACTATAGTCGGATTTTTTCCAAAGTTTATTAAAAATATATCTTTACTGCATAAGTGTGATCAGCTGAATAAAGAGACTATGGAGGAGATCGCGGGGGGTGTAAGGAGTCGCAGGACATTTCTTCCACAGTGAACCCTCTCTGTGCTGAACAAAGTTATGTAATACACACGCAGTCTTTACCACCAGATCGGCATTGTTTGGTTTCATCAAACAATTTGTTGGCTAGTGAAGTCAACAAAATTTTCTGGATTTTGTCGCAACTCTCTATAGATGGATTCAGATGCCCCCCTTCGTTTGTCTCTGAGCCAACAGCAGATGAAGACGTCGATTGGCCACCCTCTGGCGCCTTGCCCTTATGTCTGTTCAGTAGAATACGCAAAACCAGGAAATCCCACTGAAGGTTCAGAATCTTGTAGGAATCCATGATGCAATGGCAGACAAGCACCGGAAACTCATAGGGAGACAGGAAATAACGTAGGCCTAGTGTTAGTGGGTGAGGATTTGGGCATTCTGTGTTTCTGGAACGTCTCTCTCGACATATAAGGGACCCTGTAAACTTTTAGAGCTAAATGGAACGCCAGAGAAAACGCAAGTAAACGCTTGAAAAACGCTACAATTTAGTGAATTTCTGAGACAAGCTGACACCTGTTGGACCTTACAGATTTGCATGACGTAGGAACTGTGGAAATGTTTTGTTGTATTTAGGAAACAAGCATTGTGTTTGTGTTTATGAATTTTCTGTGTGAACTTTTCTGGCAATCAGAGGGGTGAAACTGTCCTTTAAAGAAGTACTTACCCCTTGGCCTATATTTCTGTCCTTTTTCTGTCCTGTAAATTAGGGGCCTTTCCTTATATCCCAGCGAACAATCTTTGACCCATGAGAGGAATGGCTTGGATGGGGCTGGGGGATATGGAGGACAGGCCCCTCGTATGTTCAGCCTATCTCAAGCTCATAACCAGTCACTAAATTGCCGAAGGACGAAAACAAATTAGCTGTTAACACACACACGAGTCACTGCAGGGTTGACTGCATCCTAGGGTTGGCGTATGGTGGTATCTTACTGGCTCAGACAATAAATTTTGTTGGTGCCAACACAGGCTGGGTACACATGGGCAGATTTTTCGGGCTAATGTTGCAGATTTGTAAAGCTGTGTGCACACATTAAGATATATGACTTACTTTATTCTCACAACCAATATGTTGGTATATGAGCAGAAATTTGGAAGTAATTTCACCCTAGTCTTTTTTTTACATCAGTTGGTGAATGCTATGTCCACACGCATTATAAATGCATGCAGCTGTGCATGATTGATGCGCCATTCATGCAACACACAGGGCACAACTGCCTCTGAGTTATTGCACACTATCAGGGAGATTCAATAAAAGTTCTTATCTTTTAAAATGTTGCTAATTTTGCCCCAACCAATCAGATCTTATTTAACATTGGAAGCTAACATCTGATTGGTTGGGGCAAAATTAGCAATTTTTAACGATAAGAACTTTTATTGAATAACCCTGTATTGCGCTGCGTTACAACGCTCAATGTCAGGGACATAGGTGAATGAGCCCTTCAGCTAATGGATTCATTGATTGATCCTCTATATTTACCATTTGAAAATTGTAGCAAGTGGCTCTCTGAGTAAAAAACACTTCTCGCATCTGTTGAAAGTGCAATAAGCACACATTTTGCTGCAATACATTTTCTGACCACAGAGGTGCATTTCTTGTTTTTGATAGGCAGTTCTTTAACAACATATCCAGGGCACAGTGAGCCACAGCTGCAAGTGATGACCCTTTACAACAGGGGTGTATATTAAGGGCCCAGAATAAGTAAATTTGGAACCTTATTTGCTTGGGTAGTTTAACTCTAGTGTGGAGACTTGTAGTTCTACAACAACCAATTACAAAATGAAACCTCCAGTGGTTATTAACCGTCGCTCTTTTTATAATCATATATGATGACAATTAAAATGATTTACTGGGGTACCATTAGGAAACATAACAAGAGAATCCATAAGGGAGTTGTAATAGAGCCCTGGGGACGCCTTGCTGGCTGTGGGGCCTTGAATCTTCCTCCATGAGTGAATCTGTCTAGCACTAGGACCAAGCAGAGCGGACAAGCCCAGAGACTGTGCTGCTGTGCTAGGGACAGAGATCCTGTCTGTGCTTGAGCAGCCTCTCCAGGCATCCTGTGTGTATGAGTGGAGCATCCTGGGGGGCTTGTAGGTGAACAGTAAGAACCCACGACCTCCAATGGCTTAATTGTAGTGTGAAGAGGAGACAAGGCTGTCCTTCCACCTCCAGCAACAGACATGTCACAGCCAGTGCATGGGGACATATAAGGAGGATTACAGGAGAGAAGAATACCCACCAGCATGGCCCAGAGTAAGCGCCACTCTACAGCCGGGTAAGTGCCCCCTTGTTTGGGGTGGCAGGGGCAATGCCTGTTATTTTATCATAACCATTAGCAGGTGCTCCTTACTGTCTCCTCAGCTGTGATGATGATGGAAAGGATATTAACCTGTTAAATACCAGCAAGATGATCAGCTGTCTCATTATTGGCTCATTGTTCATATGGGAGCCAGCAGGGTACCACGGGGTTAATGAAGTGCAGCGTTTGGTCTGTTCAGCAGACAGACTACGATTAGATTGTAAGCTCTTGGGAGCAGGGACACCGGCTTTGTATATACCAGATACATAACAGTTAGTTCACTGTAGGGAAAGTTACATTGCTGCATCCTCACTGCCACCCACAGGAGCCAATACAGAACAATTCCAGCTTATTCAATAAGTTGTAAAAGCTGTAAATTTGTCCCAACCAATCAGATGATCCCTTTAACTAGAGCAACAACTTGATAATAATTGATGGCTGCCGAAATAAATATGTGGCAAATTTTGCATCTCTTATTAAATAAGCCCCAGAGAGAGTTAAACTTCCAGCAGACGTGGTCTGCTGCATATAAAACTATTATAGAATTCAAGAGTTAATCCCTGTAGGCAGGGTTAACCAGATGTACCTTGTGTGTATTCCAGGGAAAATTGTTAATAATCATTCTTCCATAAGGTTAAACAGGTAAAAACATCACTGGTACATATTACAGAATCAAGGGTTAATCAAGTGTCAAGGACAATTGCCCCCCTGCAGAGAGTACCCACCATCACACATAGTTAAAATCATGTCACATAGCTTTCTTGGGCATTCAGCAGAGGGAGAGGGTTAACGTTGCAGTCGGGACAGGTAATGGACCAGACCCATTTCAGCAGTGTGTAGCAGAGCAAGGGGGTTAATCCTAGTTGATGCTATTTATAATTTAACCCCTCATAGGACCGTGTAATACAGGGCCTTGGAATGAGAAGGGCAGAAAGTTAAGCTATCACAGTGTTCCTGGCACTAGATGTAAAGGGTTACTAATGCTGATGAGGGGCTTGGACAGGTTTCTACGCTATATAAGCTGCAGTGCGTTTTGCCTTAGAACAACATTTCCAATCTAAGCCATTTGCTGGTAAACTAAATGCACCAGGAAAGTAGAAGGTTAAAACCAACTACAGTGAAGATTGCACCACCCAAGTGCGGATGCACCATATCCATACACGATACACCATATCCCATACACGATACACCATCCATACACGATACACCAATCCATACCGTACACATATCCATACACGGTACACCATATCATACACGATACACCATATCCCTACCACGTACACCATATCCATACACTTGCATTTAGACTGTAAATCTGGGCTGATTTGATGACAAAATGCGTGCAACAGATGCCCATGCTAATTGTTGAGCCAATCAGTAATTGCGAGTAACCCAGTAAAAAGGAAACATCCGATTGGTTGTGGCAATAGCACAGGCAGACTTTCCACCTCTTATTGCACCAACCACAGAGATTCCAATATTAGCAGTATATTGGCCACATAATCGCAAAAAATAACATTGGCGCTTTGTCACGTCCCTGTGGCACAGTCTAAGCACAAGGTTCTACATTGGTTAAACAGTAACCAAATTCCGGAAGGTAACGCTGGTGTCTTCTCCCAGCAGTTATGTGATTTGGCCAGTGGGAAGCCACACACTGCAAGAAGTGAATACTTATAGGAAATAGGCCACATCATAGATTATCGTGAGATTTACGACTGTAATTTCTGATCGTTATTTTTATGATAACGTTAAACCAATTAGAAATTAAGGATGGTTTACCGATCGTTAAAGGCACGGTATTGCTAAAAGAAGAAATATGGTTAAGGATGTTGACTTCTTGTTGAGTCTTGCTGTCCTTTAAAACTACCAGTGTGCCTAGAAGACAGTAATTATGATAAATATATTTTACTTGAGGACCAAAGGCCCAACGTTCCCCAGGCCAGTTAGTTTTAATATCAGCCCTGGACTTTTATAGAAAGTTTACCAGACCAGAGACCATAGAACACAACTCCAGGATATGGCTTGGCTCCATTGTCAGCGGTTGTGGTTGGCATTCTGCAAACGTGTCACCGTAAGGTTCCTTCTGTGTACAGACCGGAATGTCTTCACTCAGATGGTAGAGACGTTATATTGTTGAGTACAGTTAGGATTTGTCGCTCACATGGTTATTGATAGTGCGTGGGGGGATTCGTTGCTTAGTAACAACAAGATGATGATCTTATATCAAATAGAAAAAATAGAGGAAGATGTGGACAATTAACTCTGTTCCCCAGACATTGGGCAGATATTATGGATTAAAGGTTAGGCCACATCAGGCATTTTAACACACAATTCCGATCGCGTTTGCAATCTTTCGTGTGTCAAAAGAGCAAATTGGTGTGGACCATTGGAGTGGCTACACTAGGTGCCCTGGGGCGTTTGCGCCGTGATTCGTTGTCGGAGCCCATGCGATGACCATTTTTTGGTGTAGTTCGCATTCCACTCCAATCCCCGAAAATGATAGGGAGCAGTGCAATTGGCCACCAACACTCACAAAAACATGTGCTCAATGCCTTGCGCTAGTGTGGCCTAGCCTGAAGGCTGGCAAGTAAATGACAACCCCCCCGAGCTCAGACACGTAAGGGCCTTATTTAAAGGGCATGTCCACCCTTTAAATAAAAAAAACTGTCCCAAAACTGCCTGCAAACCCAACTGCTATTTATACCAGTTTTTATATGCATTTGTTACCAGATATTTGATGAAAAGTTCTATCCCTTTTGTAAAAGTATCTACCTCCTTCCTCTGCTCAATGAGCTTTTAGAAGCTTGAGCATGTGCAAAGAAGACAGCAGGGGAATCTACAGTCAATCATTGGTTGTGATGTCAGCAGTCACGCCTTGATTGACTGCTGAGTGGGAGGAGACAACTTACTCTGCCAGAATGGGGACAATAAGGGCTGACACGCTCTTAATAAAGAGTTTTTGATAAAAACAAGATTTCGATCAATATGAATGTATTAGTCCTGTATGATATCTTTCTGTGTATGCCACCTAAATGGATCTGCCCTGTGATCTGGTGACAACAATGTCAAAGTTTGGGACCAGGGGAGTAATCATCTAAAGCGTGTAATAAGTCCTGGGGCTGGAGATCTCCGGTTAGTGGAAGGGTTACGTGTACTGTTCTTTGCGGATAATCTTTTTGTGGATGTTCCCGTTTGTCAGGTGACCTGTGTTAATGCTGCATTGTTATGTAAAATCTTCTGGCACCAGAACCATCTGTGTCCTGGTATGTTGATCGGCCCATATTTCTCCCTCCCATTATCTGTCACCTGCCCACAATGGTCTCCTCTCCCCACTGAGGCTCCTACATTCTACCACACATCATAATCCTAATAGTCAGAGGTGTCTGAGTCAACAGTACCAGGCAAAAACCTGACATGGCATAAAAGGACAAACAGCGTCAAGGTGGGACCCACCAGATGCCCAGTATACACCACCTACCTAATCACCCAAACAGCCCATCTGTCATACATCAGTGTTATTAACAGGCCTTTGTCAGGATGACTCATTGTTTTTTAATGAACTTAACACAACCTGTGATATTCTAAGATTCAAACACGTCTTATATTATGTTTTTTTAGCTACCATTGTATTACACAGCTTTCTGTCTTCCATTGTCTCACTATTGGTTGCTATGATCAGTTGGCTTAGGAAACAGCCAATGGTTTGAAGCCATATAAGGAAATGAAGAAGATTTGGTGTGCATACCTACAGATTTAGTGCACGTGTACCCTCATATAGAAAATCTATACTATGAACCCAAAACTCAAGCACACACTATTACTCATCTGTCAGATGTTTTAAAATTTTTGTCTCGCCTTCTGAAAAGTTAACACCTTGTATTGTAGCTGTATGAGTCATTTAGAGTCGCACATGCTCAGTGGATCAGCTACACAGCCATGATGACTACTGTGCAGGATGTAGACAGAGAAATGGGTAAAAATTGGTTAACCTCCTATTTTGACACCGAGAAAGGTAGAAACTGGAAGGCAAATTATTTTTAAAACCATAAAAAACTGACCTGGCAGGACACACAGTCTACATGTGTACTTTGCATGTGGAACAGTTAAACCTTTTTCGTCCGGCAATTTACGATGTCAAGGAGTTACTGGCATTGCTCTCGCACACACATCCTCGCTTTACCAAGAATCGCACAACGGGCATGCACACACAGGGAATGAGACTGTGATAATGTGGAATATTATTTGTATTTATGGTTTGTTGGCATTTTACATTATAGCAGAAAACTCTCTCTTTACGCATAATATGAAATTCCTATGGCTGTATGATAATTACAGACCAGATGCTTACCATAGAGCAGCTGGGAGTACTAGGCACCTGCTGACTATTCAGGAAGATATGAGGGCTGACTGTTCTGTGGGAATGCGATACAGGAAAAGACTTCACCAGGGATGCTCCAGTACAATTGTTTTTGTCTGAGTATGGTAGGGCTTCTTGGTGGGGTGGGGGGTGCAGTTTCCATGGTAACAGATGAGGAGCGGAAGGATGGAGTCCGATTTGCTGATTCACTAAAAGATACATTATGATCTGCAGAAAAGGGAAAAAAGGGGGACTTCCATAAGGCAGTGATGAGGTGATGGTCATTTAAAACATAATTATATAATAAGTATCTAACAATATAATAATTATCTAACAAAACGTAAAAACACATTTATCATTAATTTTAAAAAAACGTTAACACCGCAGGAAAAAACTTGTGAAATTACGACTTTTCAACGCGATCTACAATATTTTGAACCCAGCTGACTGGTACCCATCCTATCCACTAAACAGCAACAGTGAGCCTGATTTAAAAATGAGTAACTACCCTTTCCAACCTTCTCTATAAGGCCAAATACATCTGAAATCACACAATAAAAGCCTGGTTAGCATGTCATTAGAAGTGCATGATTTCAGTGTAGCCATACAGCATGTATTAATGCAATGCAATAGCACTGAAACCTGTATATTCTTAGGCAAAGGTGACATGCTTGTTATGCCATTAATGATGGATTTTTCATTTTTTAAGACAAAATAACGGCAGTATACAGCTCCCTGGTAATTGCTCGCAATGTAGCGCAGGCTCGTTCTGCCGTAAAAATGATCAACGCGTTCCGATAACGAGTGTAAAACAGTGTGGCCTGTACATTTGTATGCAGTGGCGTGCAATCCTCACATGTGATTGGATCGAAAAACACGAGAGTGTGCGGATGGCGGCAGTGTGCTAGACCTTAAAGTTTTATAGGCGTCTTGGTTTAAAGGGGTGAGGGAAGTCATTCAGTATTGTTAGCCAATAGGATTTATCGTTTCTCTGAGATTATGAAACTGAGATCTTTATATTTTCCGGCGCCTTTCCTAGTGATATCTCCAATATTAACCTTATCTGAAAATAAAAACCACTGATACATTTCTTATCCTCCCCGAGGCCTAAACCATTATTAAATGGCTGTCAGCAAACTGCGAGAAATGGAATATTTATGGCAGTTTTCATGGCATTGGCCACACGCCGCACTTCACAGCAAAATAAACTGAACACTGTAACCGAGATAAGAATTAGAACCATTAAACAGAACCAGGATCTATAACCTGTGTATCATTTCTCTTCTGACAGACATCATAGCGGCTGCTCTTAAAATAACTCTGTTATCTATTCCCTGGCATCTAGGTTGTTTATCGGAATCTCACAATAGTGCGCCCCCTAGTGTCTTTCTCTGTGAATAGTCCATTACAGCAGGGTTTCTGAAGGGTGGGCCTGGCCTAGAGAGACAGGTTTTTCTTATGTTGTGCATACATGATATACAATTCACTGCAGTTAAGAATGTAACTTTACATACTTTACATTATAATCAAATTTTATTATAACCAAAGTGTATAAAATATGAATAGTGTATAAGGACCATTCAACATTAAAGGGCATGTCACCCAGAACAAGAATCTGTACTTACCTTTCTCACCCCCCAAACCCCTAGATCATTATAGTTCCTTCTTCATTGCGTACTACTTTTCCTGACGCAAGACCTAACAGAGGCTGGTATACTGGAGGGCTGACCTAACAGAGGCTGGTGTACTGGAGCTGAACAACAGAGGCTGGTATCGTGCAGGGGCGTACGTGAAGGGTCTGCCCCCCCCCCCCGAGATTGGAGGCGGACCCGACTCCCTGTGCAGCAACCAGCCTTTTTAAACAGCTGATTGTGCATAAGAAGGGAACATACACGCGATTAACTGTTTAAAAGACCGGACCTGAACTTCCGGAACTGAACCGGAAGTTGTGTCCTGTCTTTAGACAGCTGGTCGCACGTATGTTTCCTTAATACGCCTGATCAGCTGTTTAAAAGACTGGTTGACTGCACAGATTATGGGCTTGTGGTGGACCCAACTACCGTCCGCCACCCCCCCATAGAATAGGAGACAATCAGGAAAATGTTTATTTGCTGTTGCCCGTTGAACGGGCCTCAATACAAAAATACAAGGAATACAAATAAATCCAGATGCAGATGATTTTACTGCAGTACAGCAGATTGAATGTTCTTTTGCTGAACACATGTAATTATACTAAAGGAGACGTACTGGATATTTGTATAGGTGGCATGGAGTAATCCTGCATATTGTCAGACATTTGTATTTTGCCACCCATGCAAAAAGATAAACGACACACTAAAGCTGGGTACACATTAGCGATAAAGGGCCAATCCTGTGTCGTACCAATGGAGTTGTCCCTTTCGTTAATGTATGTACGTCTTGTAACAAGCGTTTCTGGTACTGTGTGTATATATACTGTACTGTGCTTTTTTGACTCTAATCCACCCAACAATTAATAAACTCAGTAAAGATCATCACTCGATAGGCAATTGTATTTCTTTTTTTTTTTAAATACTCGAAAAGACCAAGCTGAATAACACTGGGACCAGGGTTGCCAGATTTTTGCTGTGCTCCAGTGGGAGGGGGCGGAGAGCAGGGAGGAGGTGGAAAGTTGGCAGGGAAGAGGTGTGAAAGTTGGACGGTGGAGAGTAGGTGGGATGGCAGGGTTAAGGGGATTGCTATGTAGGGTGCATAGTAGTTCCTAGGAGGAGATTTCAGCGCTGCCTGCGGGACTATCTGTCCAAATAGGACACCTGGCAACTCTGACTGGGACTATAATAAGAGGTGCAGAAGTTTACCTATGTTGGGGCTAGGCCACACTAGTGCGCTTTTAAGAGGGATCCGATAGCGCTCTGATTATGCAACATTGCAAGATCTCAGCGAACGAGAACGCCAGAAGCGTGCGCACTTGTGTGTGCATTCCGGAGAGCTCGGACGCGCATAGTTTGGTCTTGCCTTTAATCTACAGTACCAATCAGATGTTTTCTAAATGCAGGAGACCAGTAAAATGTTTGCTGCTGCTACAACAAAGTTTTGCACCTCCTATACAATATAAACCCTATATGTTTATAATTCTGGTAGATTGTAGATATGAGTGGGCAGTGCCATATTTTGTAGGGGGAGGATAAGATTGGCGCAATCCAATATCCAACTTCAACGATAGTGAACCAGACGAATTAAAACATTTCATATTGTGCATCTAAATCACACCAGCTAATACCCACCTTCATCTATATAGTGTTCAGTGATTACTTGATCAATCATTTTTCAGGGTTTACCCTAGAAGTATTTGTATTTATAGATATTATAGCTATTTCCACCAGGGAAGACAATCTTCCCACGAAAATGCAACCAAACAAGGAGTGTCAGCCCAGATAAATGACCCAGGGTAATTGTTAGGACCTTCCATACTGGGGTTACCTTGACGTGGTTGGAAGGCTTTTCACTTTCATGCATAAAATTGTAACTAAAACCCCATGTTTTTACTGTTGCACTAGCACAGATATTATGATATATGGGGGCCAGGATGTGCATTGATCATCTCTTTTCTGTTTGAGCTATATCCATCAGGATTGAGAGATTGTATATTATTGTATGACCAAATTTACTGTAATTTTCTAGCAAATACTAGAAAAAAAAATTGAAATAGTGTATTAAATGTGCACACTATACAGGCGATGCCAACATTATGGTGTGCAGGTGGGTCATTTTGTAGGCTAGGGCAAAAAGGGTCAAATAGTGTCTTGTGTGTCTGCCACTAAAGTAGACTAAAGGGAATCGAATCGATTTGTTGAGTAGGATGGCAGCAAATATACGCTCTGTGTAGGGACAGAACAGACAAACAAAATGGGTGTAAATCATTAAAGGGGAACTAAAGTAAAAACTTATGCTTTAACACAAAAGGGCAGGAAACCAAAGCCTGGGATCTTCTTCTGTTATAAGTATATAGGAGACCACCACCCCCAATGGAAGTGACTCCTCCACTGATGGTACTGTAAATATATTTTTATGCACTTTACAGTGTAAATTGTATTTAAATGTGATTATAATGAATGTAATAAAACATAGAGACACTTTGCCATCCAGAAATATGTACCATTTCCAAGGCTATCACCCAAACTGGTTTGCTTTACGGTTTTTGTGCGTTGCGAGTCTCGCTTTGAATCTCAACCCTTGGTTGGCTGGTGACTGTAAATCAGATCGAGGCTTGGGACGCTCCACTGTCACCGGTAGGAGAGTGTAGGAACAAGGCGGGCCTCGGGCGGATAGAGGGGCTGGAGGTAGAACCGCTCTGGTGAGAACCAGGGAACCGGGGTCCTGGCACCGGTATCTGCGTTCTAAGGGGGGAGAGTGCCTTGTAGAGGTGGGTCACTCGCGGTTAGGTTGGGCTCCTGGTTTCGGTAACAACCCCATAAACCCACCACCCTTCTATACAGCTAGGTATAACGGAATGGTATGGGCCAATCCCCCCATGGTTATTACTGTGGACCCACTCTTCCTGTCTGTCATTCCTTCCAGGGAGTCCCCCCATCCAATCAACCGCTCCCCTTTAAAAACACTAATTATATTATTATTATTCTATCATTTGAATTATTATTGTTATTATTATATTGTTATTATTATTATTCATCATTATTATTATTATTATTAGTCTTATAAACAACTACCCATGTAGTGGATTCTATGGGAGGAACTGTAAGATTATAGCTATAATCTTACAGTTCAGGAGGAGAAGGAAACCAGAAGCCACAAAGGGTAGGTTATAATAAATAATGCACCCTGAACTGTAAATTAAAGGATATTAGAAGTTACTTGGAGTTCCGGACTGTATAAAAGGTGGCCTGTCGCCTCGTTCTTTTATATGGTCACGGAACTCCTCAGTGACTTCTAATATCCTTATAATTTACAGTTGGGGGTGCATTATCCACTATGTAGTGGATTTCTATGGGAGGAACTGTAAGATTATAGCCTTATAATCTTACAGTTCCAGGAGGAGAAGGAAACCAGAAGCCACAAAGGGGTAGGTTATAATAAATAATGCACCCTGAACTGTAAATTAAAGGGATATTAGAAGTTACCTTGGAGTTCCGCGACCTGTATAAAAGGGGGCCTGTCGCCCGTTCTTTTATATGGTCACGGAACTCCTCAGTGACTTCTAATATCTTATAATTTACAGTTGGGGGTGCATTATCCACTATATTTTATTGTTATAATTAGTCATATATTGGGATTTATATAGCGCCAACATTAACGCAATGATTTACAATTACATGTATACATTCACATCATGCCCTGCCCCAAAGAGCTTAATCTAAGCACATTTATGAGCTTACAATCTAAGCACATTTATTTGACACATACAACCTATCAGTATGTCTTATGATTGTGGGGGAAACGGAGTGCTGGAGGAAACACACGCAAGCACGGGAGAAAACAACAACTCCTTGCATGTGTGTCCAAGGGTGGAATCGAACTCAGGACTTCAGCGCTGCAAGGCATTAGTGCTTAACCAGAGCACTGATGCCATGCTTGCGTGAGTTTCTTGGGCACACTCTTAGATTGTAAACTCTTCGCGGCAGAATACATGTAATTGTAAGCGCTACTGAAGATGTTGGCACTATTAAATCCACAATAATGATAACATTTCTGTATATGTTATAGCCAGGACTGGTGTCATTTTACTGTATATATATATATGGTCATCTCTTTATATGTTATAACCAGGACTGGTGTCATTATACTGTATATATATGGTCATTCTCTTTATATGTTATAACCAGGACTGGTTGTATTATATGTATTATATGGTCATTCTTTTATATGTTATAACCAGGACTGGTGTCATTATACTGTATATATGGTCATTCTCTTTATATGTATAACCAGGACTGGTGTCATTATACTGTATATATATGGTCATTCTCTTTATATGTTATAACCAGGACTGGTGTCAATATACTGTATATATATATATATATATATATATATATATTTATTCTCTTATATGTTAAAACCAGGACTGGTGTCATTATACTAGTATATATAGTTATCTCTTTATATGTTATAACCAGGACTGGTGTCGATTATACTGTGTATATATATAGTATTCTCTTTTATATGTTATAACCAGGACTGGTGTCATATACTGTATAATATAGTCATCTCTTTATATGTTATACCAGGAATGGTGTCATATACTATATGTATATTAATATACTTATATTATATATTTGTAATGGTCATTCTCTTCTATTGTTTTATTGAGATTATGACAATGTTGAAATTTAATATTGAACACCTATGAAATGAGCAAGTACCAGGTAGTTGAGTAACTGTGCAGGCTGCATTATGGTTCAATTTGAATAGGTAATCTGTATGCTGATCCTTTGTAACTAACCAGGGTAACACAGTCACAAGCTTTCTGTCCTAGGAGAATTCCAACTAGAAAAGCAAAGAGAGTAAGGAAAAACTAACACACTCACCAAGTTTATATATGGATAAATAATTCCTGGTTACTAATGGGATTTACTTTTATTTCCTGATTGTATATCTGCAATTATTTAGTCCTGCGTGTCTCAAAAGAAATCAGTTTCCCTGGATACAAATAAATCAATGAAGGGTCCAGTAAATCTATAGGATGGAGACCGTCCATACAGCAAAGAAAGTGAATTATTAAATGTCAGTAGGGGGCAGTAAAGTCAGTAGCTCATTAAGGACAGCAGGTAGTGAAGGTGATAAAGTACAATATAAATAATTGTAGGAAGTAATATATGGGCAGATGGACAATACCTATAGATTTGCAGGCTTATTACATAAATGTGGAACAGTGTTATGGTTAGTTATGGATTCCTGTAGTGTCTTTTCCTTTGCCTTACGGTTAATGTAGCGATTATTTGCCGATACCAAGAATTGGCCACCATAACCCCACTCTATGAACAATTATGACAGTTGGACAGAGATTGGTAAAATATCAGTGCGGTGGGATGATATATCGTGTATACATACTATAGAATGTAGAGGAGGGTCCCAGGCTTGTTTTTATTACATGTACTGTACCATTATATCTGTTGTATTCAATTAGATCAACCGGACTTGAAGTTTATTTCTTGAAGACGTTTAGCTAGTCATCCGACTGGCTTTCTCAATTCAGAAGACTTGTACAAGAACCTGTGGCAATTATGATACCATTGGGTCTTTGGTACATCCAGAAGGCCCAATACCAAAACACAAGAAAAGTGACATCATATACGCAGTGCAGTGAAGAATGACATCAATACGCAGTGCAGTGCAGTGAAGAATGCTCTGATTGGTATGGGGGGAGACCAAACAGCAACTGCATCAACGTATGGCCCAGCACAGAAGAGCCAATTCCTCGGGTCAGGACTCAGCCGTGTACCTGCATCTTAAGGATAAAGGACATACCTTTGAAGATTGTAATGTAACATATTGCAAAGGAATGGACTGGTTCAAGAGAGGTGTCAAGGAGGCATTTATGTTAAAATAAAGAAAACAAGCCTAAATAGAGGGGTGGGGGGTTATCACCAAACTGTTGCCATGTACAATGCTGTTTTGACAACCTTACTTGGGTGTTCCTATAACATCTTAGCAACTATCCAATCACGCCCTAACACCTGGCTGTGATATGCTAATTGGGATTTTCCAGGGTACATAATTGCCACAGATTCTTGTACAAGTCATTCTGAATTGAGAAAGCCAGTCGGATGACTAGCGAAACGTCTTCAAGAACTAAACTTCAAGTCCGGTTGATCTAATTGAATACAACAAGATATACAATGACTGGATGAATGAGAACCTTCACAAGCATACTGTACCATTATAAGGGCCTTAAGAAGTATTAGTAGTGTTGCAGTCTGGATCTGTTTCTTCCTTATATGTAATTGTGCTTTAGCAGATTTTGCATCTCTCCCTCCATTAACCAGTGCCCATCCACTGTCTGTTGATAAGTGGAAAGACAAGTAATACAGAACAGAACCATAAATGTAAGATGATCTCCGTTATTAAGGGATTTCACATTGTTTCCTTGGGCTTGGGGGTAATGAATGCATTGATTATACAGCAGCATGTGTACAGATAGACACCCATGAGTCACACTCTGGTTATTAGCTTCTCTTGGGGGTGGGTATTTATTATTGTATGTGCTCAGTGTTGGCACTGCTAGAATAGGATATGCTGGTATTTGTGAGAAGGGTAACAGGGAGATAACGTTGCTTTGTGGGCTCCACATGAATAGTCACACGAGTACCATCACAACAGATAAATAGACTGGGGAAAAGTACATAGACCCTTTGGGCATTTCTTCCAAATATCCTCCTATCCTTCCAGGGGCATTGAGCTAATTCGTATATTTGTGGTCCTCCCTACAATGCACATGCACTAAGTTATCTTGCAATAGTCTATAATAAGCATTGAAAGGGTAACAATGCTTGATATTACACACAAGCAAAGTTAAAGTATGATTCCCTGCGTTTGGTAAAACAAAGCTCTCCAAGAAATATATAGGCAGACGGGGGCTCAGTGGTTAGCAGTGATGCCCAGTGACTGAAGTCTGAGTTCGATTCCACCTTGGACACATCGCAAGGAGTTGTTGTTCTCCACATGCTGCGGGTGGTTTCTCGGGCACTCCGGTTTCCCCCACAATCATGAAGGTGTATGTGTCAAATAAATGGCTTAGATGTAAGCTCTTGGGCAGGGCCGGGGATGTGAATGTACACAAGTAATGTAAAGCGCTACGGAAGATGTTGGCGCTATATAATCCACAATAATAATAATAATATTGCACCATTATTTCTCCCATAGATGGACACTGAGGGTTAGTACAAAGCAGAGTGTGACTAGGAATTACTATTGACTAACATTATGTGGGTTTCCCACATAATATTTTTCTGCTCCAGGTGTTGGTGCACATTCAACATTTTTTACAACACTGCGGTTTCTGGACAGTGCCAGTCCCCCGCGGTTCTGGTGGGAACGAGTAGGGGGTGGAGGTGGTGGTTGCGCATTGGCTATTGTTACACCACTTTTTATACTATGCAAAATGGACTCCAGAGTGGATCTACAATGACTTCCAAACTCTGTGGCTCTCGGGGATTGCCTCCACGGGAAACTTGACGTGTGTAAGAGCTTTTATGGCAGCCATACATGTAGTGATACTATAAGCCATAGAGGGTCCAATTCTGACACCACACAAAGGACATCGTGCATAAATCACTTCGGTCACCCTTATGGAATGTATTGGTGGATACAGGACCTTCTCTTTACAAAAGCGTAGCTTCATTTAATCATTTTGTTCAATGCCTTAACAATATATATTCCTTTAATAAGCATATCGGTAAGCCCATTAACATGGCAGATGTCCTGGACACACTAATCTTTGTATAGCAGCATTCAGTGACTGGTGACAACACAGAGAGGTAAGTGACACAACGTTACAATACAGTCCCTCAGAATAGATTTCCCTAACCAGGAACCTTGCAAATATAAGAAATGATTTTGCTCATTCTAGACGCAAGTCCGAACATCAGGTGAGGGGAGGCTACAGTCGAAGCCGTTTGAATTGAATTGTGAAGTTGGCGGTCCGAGCACCAAAGATTCCCCCTGTCCCCCCAGCCCCAACCGCTATGTTAATATTATTAGAAAATGCCCCAAACTTTACTTACCTTCCCTCTTGCCTCCGCCACGCTGCCAGGCCCTCTGCTTGAGAGTAAATGCAAGCAGAGGGGCGGGACCGGCAGTCGCGTCTGTGATTGGCTGAGTGGCTGCCAGGAGTTCAGTTCGGCGGAGGCAAGAGGGAAGGTAAGTAATGTTTCGGGCATTTTCTAATAATATTCTGGCCTAAAGGTTTTAAATGCCTTTTTCTTCCTTTCATTTGCCTCTTTACATCAGAATTCAGCCACATGGGCGCGGATTTATTTTTTTTACATTTATTTCCCAAGGGTATAAATATAGATGTGAACTGGCTTAAATTCCCCTTAAAAACAGTTCACTTCTGTTCAGTACCTTTACCTGATAATACATTATCCCAGTTGACATTCTTAAGAGCATTTGTGTGGGGAACAGGCCACTAGTTCGAGGTGATCACCCAATCTGGCTGTCAGACTGTGCACCCTTACCAGAGGGAACCCCTGTTTAATCTACCACTTATCCCTCTGATTAAAGTACCCTATATATATATACGTTTCAGGGCTTCCCCCTTCCTCAGGTGCAAGGGGGAAGCCCCGAAACCTTGTGCACTGCTTTATCACAATAAATCTTGATATATATCTTGTCTCCGTGCGCCCCCCTGCTACTAATTCATACTACGATTGTACTGCTTATGGTTGAGCAGTTGAGGGAAGCAGCACCTTGAAGATTGAAAGGAGTGTGGGTGTGCGAGGAGTTACACAATATAATTGAGTTTAAATACATACACTGACCGTGTGTTTAGCACATTATTAAAAGTCAAAATTATTTCTTAAATTGCTAATTAATCCCTAATTGCTTTTTACAGCGCACACCCCTATTCTCTGACATGGACTGCGCCACTCTCCCCATACACATGTTTTGTCTTTATTAATTGGAATGATCATGCATATATACTGTAAATGTACCATAAAGTAGGTGTCTCCAACCTGAAGGCCTCCAGATGTTTGTAAATACAACTCCCGCATCCTCTGGGTGCTTTAGCTGTTGCAGAGTGTTGTAGGGAAATGCATGGGTTGTAGGTTTTCAAACATCTGAAGGGCCACAGACTGGAGAAGTCCCTGCTAAAAAGTGTAGTGGCCCTTGTTTTTACTGGGGACTGTTATAAGGTACAGTTAGTGTTGGTCCTTTGATTTGTTTGATACATTAGATTTTCTATATCAGCGTGATAGCACATGGCACAGCATGCCATACATTAGAACTCGCCTTCCGATGATTCCACCAAGTAAGGTACTGCCAGACCTTGGTTATTTTGCAATAGGAAATGAATGGGCCGGAAGGGACCATCGGAAGGGGAATAAAGCGCCAACACTAAAGATATAATTGGTCTATAGACGATCATCTAATATCCGATCCATGTAGTGTATGGGCACTCGGCTGTTGATATTGATCCATGTGTGCCTAGCATAGAACTATTCAGCTTGTGCTCACAGTGGAGGTATTAACATTGACATTGGGCCAATACTGATTTATAACCTCATACATAGTGACTAATGTACCCTCTATTGTCAATATAAGGACGGTAAAAGGACCTACATGAAAAGTACCACTCTGTAAGTTCATTTATACATACATTTAAAGTAGAGGGTACACTATTTCCCATAATACACAAGGTTCACTGCTTCATGTTACACAGACATAGCTAAACGCAGATGATAAGAACCAATACAAGTCTGTGATATCACCGGTTATACCATTTATATTGCTTACTGGTATACTTGTGTCATGTCCCTATTTATTCAGTTATAGCTATATGTGTACACAACAAGGAATTGCTCCACAGGTGCGGGTCTGTGTCGGGGGGTGACGAGAATAGGGGGGGGGGTTCTGGTAATTTATAATAGGGGGTACATTATACATTATTTTTATTCTCCAAGAAGTTAGCTTGAAGGAGGGAGATCATTGTTTTACCCTTTGTTTTGCGATAGTACTGAATGTCTTGCCATTTCTCACCATCTGAATTAGTTTGACTGCATTCTACTGGAAACAATCACTATACCGTATACTAGCTACTAATAGTAACATGGTTATTAGAGGTACAAAGCCATGTGGGCACAACTTCCCTATGAAAGTGATAACGCTATAGGTGTTAAGACATTGTATTGGAGAGTGCCCATAGCAAAGATGGGATAGCCAAGAAACTGTGTTTGGGGGCTGAAAATGTGCTGTTGCTCCAGATGTAAAATGTTCATTGGTGGTACTATAGTAGAAGGAGATGTCATGTATGGGCACATGGCCACCGATCCCCATACCACGTATTGTGATTGGTCAGGACGTGTATGCAGTTTACCACCACGCATTACCAACAGATTCCAAAAGTCTGCCTGTACACAAACAATCGTACAATCGTAATCACATTTACAAAGAGTAAATCCTTCATTCCTTGGAATCTCTTTTCCCCATAATTGTTCAAAATAGGTGGTATTTACTGTTTTCCCCAATCTGCCACAGGAAGTATTATCAGGATAGGGTGGGTTTAAAGGATAAAAAAAAATAGAAAGCAGAGTCGAGATTTCAACTGATCGCTGTAAAATTAAGTTCCATCGGATCTTCGTTCTTGGACCTTGCAATATTGATTGAAGATCAGGAGATAAGGCATAGCTCCTTAACCTCCTGGGCTTCATCAAGTAAAATGTAAGCAAATTAATTGGATATGGACTAGGATTCTATTGTATGCATGTATTGATAAATCTGGTCTTTAGTTGCTCACTGCATGGATGTTGCTATCCATTTATTCATAAATATTCTGGGTTGCATTTGGGGTTTGACCAAGCCTTGGGAAATGTGAGCTCCACCCACAGTGGTAAGAAGGTAAAAAGTTACTAGTTAAAATTTAGGACCAGCAGAATAAATCAAACCTTGAAGTAGTTGTGGGCTTAAAATAATTTGGCCAAGTAATTGAACTAATTGCTTATTTATCCAAAGAGAAGGGCAGGAGTTTTTAAAGTCGCAATACAGTGGTTAAGTACCGTATATACTCGAGTATAAGCCGAGGTTTTAGGTTTAAAAATCAACCTAAAAACCTTGCTCAGCTTATACTCGAGTCAAGAGAAAACTTATCTTAATTCAGATGCAGCCGTGAGCCAGGAAGGAAAGCCGGCAGTTCCCAGTAGTTCTTCACGGATGCGCGATGATGTCATCGCGCACGCTGGCGGGATGACGTCATCGGCAGCCGGCGAAGAGATGAAGACTGGCCAGGTACGGTAAGTGAACTAGGGGGGCTCTAGGGTGGTGGGATGATGTATGCCATACAGTAACCCCCAATACTTTTTACTATAGGTGTTTCGAAACTACAACTCCAGCAACTAAGCATGCTGGGAGTTGTAGTTTCAAACATCTAAGTGGTTACTGTATAGGATTACTGTCATTTAAAGGGCAACTAATGCCCAAACAATAGAGAATCAGGAGTATGGTATATATGTTAAAATATTGCTTTCTGATTCTGTATTGTTTTGAGGCTTTAGTTGCCCTTTAAATGGGCAGCAGAATATCCATACAGTAGTCCTATAGTAATAACCATACTGGATTTGGCTATTACTGTAGGGACTACTGTATGGAATTCTTCTGTCCATTTTAAAGGGCAACTAAAGCCTCAAACATACAGAATCAGAAGGCAGTATCAGTAATAATTCTACCCTCGACTTACTACTCAAGTACCATGTTTTTATGATTTTGGAGGCAAAAATGGGTACCTCGGCTTTTACTCGGGTCAGCTTATAATCGAGTATATACGGTAAAATGAAGCAAATAATTGGATGGGCACTAGGCTTCTATTTTTGAATGTAATGATAAATTGGTCACTGGTTTCACTGTGTGGATGTATACTATCCCAATATATATATATATATATATAATATATATATATATATATATTATATATATATAATATATATATAATATATTGGGTTTAAAGGGACACTATACTGAAAATGACTTTTCCTCATCTTAAAGAGAACTATCTTGTGTGATAAAGTTTTTTTGGGGGGCAGGGATACAGGACTGGTAATTCCCGACTCCCAATATGGTTTGTGAGGAGCACTAGCCCAAAGAATACTGATTCTTCCAGTCTTCCTCCTGGCTTCAGCACTATATTAAATAAGAAATAGTCCAGGACTAACCTGGCAAATGAAAACTGTACGTACTGCAGCTCCTTAACTAAACAATATGGGAAATAGGAATAATCAATCCGTTTTTTTAAAAATTAATTTTAGAGTATAAATATCCTTTAATTCATTAACAATATATGTAAGTGTATGTGTATGTAAGTGTAAGTGTAGTGCCGTAATCCAGCACGTGTTTATTTTAGGACATATCCCCTCTCCCTATTTTAAACCACTCCCACTTTCACCTGACCTGACTTTTTGCCACAAACCAACTGTCAAACCTGCACACAGCATTCCAACTGTATAAACTCTGTCACCATACGCTACAGTAAAACTACTCACAAGAAGAATAGCTTTATGACAGCAAGGCACTTGATTGACAGATAAAATGGAAGATGTTTTAGATTGGATATCTAAAGAAATAGGGGGCAGATCAACAAAAAAAATGTGGTTGGGATGATAATAGTTTCCAGTAACGGTCAATTTAAAATAACTTTTTTTTCAGTATAGATGCCCTTCAATACTGATTTTTGCGGCTGAGCGTGGCCTTTAAAGTAGTGTAACACAAAACGGAATGCCTATAAAAATGAGGCACAAACCGGCACATTTTACTGCCCGCGATCCCACGATGCAGCAAATCTCGCAAAGGGATTTACTGCACTGCGGGACCTCGAGAGAAAGTAAATGGCTGCTCCCCTATAGTGTTCATTGAAGTCCAGGATTCATACATGTCGCAATCTCCCAATAGACAGTTTTCACTCTCGCAATCCTGTGTGTAGCGTTCTAGCAATGAACAATTACATTTTAATACACAATTCTTTTTTCATTGATATTCCATTTCGCCACAGTTTCCCCGTTCTCACTGTATAGAAACCTTCCTAACCTGAAAATGAACTTCTTTCTTTTATTATTATTGTGGATTTATGTAGCACCACCATCTTCCGTGGCGCTTTACAATTACATGTTGTACATTCATATCAGGTCCTGCCCCGAAGAGCTTACAATCGAATCACTTTATGTACAAATACAACCTATCAGTAGTCTTTATGATTGTGGGGAAACACGGAGGACCCGGAGGGGAAACCCACGCAAGCACGGAGAGAACATACAAACTCCTTCAGGGTGTCCAAGGGTGGAATCGAACTCAGGATTCAGCGCTGCAAGGCGTCAGTGCTAACCACTGAGCCAACCTAAAGGATGTCCATGAGTCCTCTGATATGACCTATTAGTGAACAATGCAGCAGAGAGTTTATGTATGGCCCATTAATATTTATATAAACTGATACGCAGAGTAACGTATCTAATCTGTCAGCATAATCAAGCCCCTCCATTCCAAAAATCCGTTTCAGAACGGAACTTTGTAGAAAATGTAGGAACTGTTTCTTTGAGGTTGTTGGCGTTCCCCATGTCCAATCTATATCGGGGTAATTAAATCCTCTTCCAATACACTAGAATGGGACCATGGGGTCCACAGAAAATTTTCCAGGGGGGGGCACAGGGCAAGAAATGTGGTGAGCTGCCCCTACAGGCAAGTGGGTGCTACTTATTGTGTGGGAGTGGCTTGTGAAGGGGCGGTGCTTGAACACATGAAGGGAATATTTAAAATTCCCCTCATCCACAGCCTAGGCTCAGGGCTTAAGGAAAGTAATAAACAAATCCATCAGGCAGCAGCACCAACAACCCACGGTACCCACAGTGACTGGTACATACAAGTTTGCCCACATTGAATGGTATAATTAACTCATTGTGTGCCTCATCACCATTCACATCAAACAAAATAGGAAAATAAAAAGGGGACAGAGTTCCAGGGGAGGGCAAAAAACCCACCTATCCTATGTGAACACGCCCATGACCGGGACCTGCAAGCAAGCAAGTCCAGCCAGCAAGAAGGAGAAAGAGAAAACAGATTTCCGCACTCGGTTCATATAATCACTGAAAGGGTTAACATGCAGCAGGAAGTACTATGCTGGTTTTATTTCCACATGTGACTGTACTCAGAAGGGTTAAACAATACAGATGTTGGGACCTAATTGGCTAATCCGCCCCCTCCTTGGAATCGAAGATCCGGTAGGTGGAAAGGAATCTCTGAATTTACCGTCGTTCCGGCCTGCAGCCATGGCTGTGTGAACTGAGAGACGAACTAAACTGCTCATCTGCCTGAACCTTTATCCAACCTGTTACCTGCGTGGCGACCATGTGTTCTGCCAGGGCGCATTGGGGATGTGCTGGATACCCAGAAGGAATCTGGGCTCTATTCTGTCCTGAGCAGAGCACAGTATAAGGGCCGTCCTGGCCTGCGGAGGAACAGGAAGTTGGGGGAACATAGTGGAACAGTTCCATATTACTGAACCAGAGGAGACCGGATCCTCTGTACTTACTGCCTTCACTCTGCTGTCCCGGCCACTAAAACCTGTCTACTGTGTGAGGCCTCCCTGTGTGATACCCACATCAAGGTGCACAGCAAGGCTGCAGAACACGTCTTAACTGAACCAACCCTTCCCCGGGAACAGAAAGTGTTTAACCCATCACAAGATATTGGGAGTATTACTGCTGCGTGGATGGCACCTGCGTCTGTGTGTCCTGCTGTTGGCCGGAGACCAAGGGGCCACAGGTGGAGCGCTGAATGAAGCAGCAGAGATGATGGAAGGAAAACAGAGAAAAGTTCTAGAGAAACTGATCACAAATAGAGAAGAAGTGGAGAAAATGGTCGAGAACCTGACGAATAGAAGGAGAAAGATTAAGGAAATTAGCCAGTGTGTGGAGAGAGGAATCTCTCACCGGTTTATCAACATCAAGAAACAGCTGGAAGTTGGAGAAACAAATCCTGAGTGAGATCTCCGGGCAGGAAGAAAAAGGTTTGCTCCAAAAACGCTGACGTTATCCAGCAAGTGGAAATAGAGAAGGATGAAGTAAACCAGAAGATCCATCACATTGAGGAGTGTGCAGCATGGCAGATCCGTTAACCATCTTACAGGGACGGAAACTGGGCTGGGATGTTTTTTGTGATGAGAAGAGGAAGGTTATGATGGAAGAAAGGAAGATGATAAACATTTCTCTGCTTGGGGAGATCAAGATTGGAACAAGACATTACTAAGTGGATTAGGTGATATTGTGTCTTCTATAGAGACTGAGATCTAGGACAGAATCTACAGCTACAAACTCAACCAGTAACAGACCAACCATTGGTGCAGCAAGGGTATGAGCCCAGATGAATACCAGATACAGACAGACAAGGGTCCAAAGACCTCAATGAAGCCCCTAGTAGTTTGGCCCTCACACTGTAAATGACCCACTCTATGGGCAGAGGTTACAGAAATGGTATTTGATATAAACACTGCTAATAGTATTTAGGTTTCGCAGGAAGTTTACTACTCACAGGCAACACCACTTCCGAACCCAGAGAGGTTTCAGGATTACCCCCGGTCTTAAGCATCGAAGTTTTGCCTCGGGACATATTTCGGGATATACAGTGTCAATCAGCAAGTTTTATAGCAGGGGTGGCGTATCGGAGTATAGATAGATATAACCACAGCTCCTATTTGGAAATAACAATAAATCTGTGGGTTTGCACAAATGGAATAATAAACTATTCAGTGCTACATGATAGTCAAAGGAAAGATTTATGTCACCGCCACCTGTAATAAGAATTAGAATCTCCCTGGACTATGATGGCGGGCGCTTGTCTTTTATGAGCTGAGTGACCCAATCAAACACTTACACACAGTCACTGCCAAATTCCCGAGCCCCTCCATGCTGCATTCCTAGTACGGGGGGAGAAATTACTCACCACTTACTATTATCACTTAGAGTCTGCCACCGAGCATAATCTCATAATCTTAGCGTCGGTTATTACTTACGGTTTGAGTGACATTTTCTGCGCATAGCAATAATAATTAATTGTAAATCAAGAAGCAATGTCATAGTGTGTAGGAAACTAAATAATACTAGAATAAAATGGTTTGCACAATGACATTCAAGGTACAATCACCGCTACTCATTTACGGTTGGCACAACAGGCCAACCCTGGCCCCATATTCTGGGTTGTAGCAGTGTGTCGAGTGGGAATAAAGCTGTACTGCTGATATAATGGCTCTCAGGAGCAGTGTAAATTATGTTTTTTTGTGTATAAAGTTTTGGATTTTATGGTTTGCAAGTGCTTATGTCTTTCCATATTCACATATATTAGCTATATACTGGTTCCTGTTTATTGCTTTAAGGGAACTTGTGCCATAACTGTTAACTGTATATAGATCTATGGTAATAAAAAGCAGAATCAATGATAATTGTATGTCCCTGGATCTCCATATATAACTACAACTCCCAGCAATCACCAAGAGCCAAAAACTTGTGCGTTATGGCATATATGTTAAACATTCCAATTGTATCATAATAATCATCAGATATTCTCTTGTTGTAGAACTGAATGGGTGTGTATAGTTTATCAGATTAAGTGTGTGGAGGTTTTTTTTTTGTAGTTGTAGACCAAAGACTAGCCAATCGCATTATTGGTGTGGGGGCTGGGGCCTATTGGTTAAATAGGATTCACATTGGTTGGACCTGTGTTTGGACCTAACAAAAGGAAGTTTCCTGTGAGTGAAACGTGTATAAAGTTCCTTGCTCTAAAGGACCTTGATCTCAAGGACATAGAAAAAGGACATTGAACCAGAAGGGCAATTACGGTAAACAAGGTTTGTGCATCACTGTGTTGGTGTTGTGTATTAGAAGGGCAGTTTTTGTTGCATCCTGCAACATGTATAGGGAACCTATGTCTGTGTCAGGTGTGAGTGGGTTGCCCGTTTAGAACTGAGAGTCTAAGGGGGCAGCTTGCAGCATTGCAGGGATTGGCAGAACTGGGGGGTCAGCAGGCACTGGCTGGGGCCAGTATAGATGTGGGTGGAAGTGAACAGGGAAGTGGGAGGGGGGGAGTTAGCTTTGTTAGGGTTACTAGGGGAAGTGGGGGACGGAAGGGTAGGGTGGCTTCTTCCCAGATTGCCCATCCCAACAGATTTGCCACCTTAGGTAATGAAGTGGAGGAGGACACCTCGGATTAGTGTGTATGGAGGGGGCTAGTCCCTGAGCACCCAGGGGACTGCCATCTCTGATACAAGGGAGGAGGAACTAAGGATCAGGAATGTAAGGCGTGGTGTAGTGGTAGGGGACTCCATTATAAGGAAGGTAGATAGGGTAATCTGCCGCCAAGACCCTACATGTCGAACTGTGTGTTGCCTGCCTGGTGCTAGAGTTCGGCATGTGGTGGATCGTGTAGACAGATTATTGGGTGGGGCCGGGTGTGACCCGGCGGTCTTGGTTCACATTGGTGCCAATGACAAAGTTAGAGGTGGAGGTGAGGTCCTTAAACATGATTTCTGAGAGTAGGGGCCAAGTTAAAAGCAAGGACCTCCAGGGTAGTGTTTTCAGAAATACACCGCAGTCACGTGCTAAGCCAGGGAGACAGCGGGAGCTTAGGAGCATTAATGTGTGGCTAAGAGGGGGCGTATGGAATAGGGTTTGGGTTATAGAGAAACTGGGCAGACTTTGCTGTCGGCTACAGGCTCCTTAGTAGGGATGGGTTGCCACTCACTGATGGTGGTGCAGCTGTTTTAGGGGAGAAGATGGCTAGAGGGTTGGAGGAGATTTAAAACTAGGTTTGGGGGGGAGGGTATTAGCAGTTCACTGGGATAGATAGCCCAGGAGGAAAGCAGGGTGTAGATAGGCCAGTGGTGGGCAGAAAGAGGGGTGGGGCTAGCATAGGGGATAGGGAGGCAGTGTGTTAAAGTGTACGAATAAATTACAGGATCACTAATCTAAAATGTATGTTTGCAAATGCGAGAAGCCTGGCTGACAAATGGGTGAATTGGAATGATGGCATTGAATGAAAAGTATGGTAATAGGTATAGCAGAAAGTGGTTGAACAGTTTTCACGACTGGGCTGTAAATTTAGAAGGATACTCCTTGTTTAGGCCGGACAGAGAAAAAAGGAAAGGGGGAGGAGTATGTGTTATGTAAAAAAGAATTGAAGCCAAATTTAAAAGAAGAGATAACTGGCGATATTGATTTTAAAGTGGAGGCAATATGGGTGGAATTAGGCAACGGAAAAGGGGTAATGTTCATTGTTGGGTCTGCTATAAGCTGCCAAATGCTAGCAGAGAGGAGGTGAGTCAACTTCATATGCAGTTGGCAAGGGCTGCAAGTTTGGGAGGTGTGTCATTATGGGGGACTTCAATTACCCTGACATTGATTGTGTGGTGGTGGAACTGCCAACACAGTAAAGGCGATGAGTTCCTGAATTTGCTGCAGGATGCAGGATAATTTCTCTCACAGGTGGTTGAGGTTCCTACTAGAATAGGAGCTCTGTTGGATTGGTAATATCTAACATTGTGGAGCGCTTATAGATATAACGTAACTGGAGGCTTAGGCAGTGGCGGCTCCAGCTCCAGGGGTTTCTGGGGCACAACATGGGCACCAAAGGCTAACGAATGGGGCACATTAAAAAACACCAATAATCTTTGTCAGTTAATGTAAGGTACACAAAAACAGCTGTTACACACCTTACAGTCTGTCCATCTATATATATCTGTCTTTCTATCTGTCTGGTCCAGTCTATGGGCTGCAGTACGCATGCCAAACTTCTCCCGGAGGCCAGGTAGGAGGCAGAGTCCTATATGGACTCTGCTAGCCTCCTGGTGGGCAGTTTTTGGGACTATGGGGGGGGACTACAGGAGAACCATATGGATCTGGGATGTGAGGTAAGGATTAAACTACACTACATGATGGGGCCAGTTAGTGGGGGGATTATAGTTTGGGGGTGGAAATGCCCTTAATGGGGATAAGTTAGTTAGGAGGTGGCGATAAAGCAAATGTATTGAATTTTTCCCCCTGCTATACACTATAGAAGATCCAAGTACAGATATCAAGAGTATAGTAGCAATAATGGATATAAAAGATTTAAGTGCACTTTGTTTAACCGAGGATATGGTACAGAAAGAACTAAATAAGGTTAATATTAATAAATCTCCTGGACCAGATAAAATACATCCTCGAGTACTTAAGGAGCTAAGTTCAGTTTTATCTAGGCCATTGTTCTTATTTTTGCAGATTCCCATGTCCGGTGGTGTGCTCTGGATTGGAAAAAGGCTGATGTTATTCCTATATTCAAAAAGGGTAGTCGTTCACAGCCGGGTAAACAGGCCTGTAAGTTTAACTTCAGTGGTGGGGAAGATCTGGAAAGTTTAATAAGGGAACATGTTCTGAGAGTATATTTAAAGGACTGACATTATAAGTAGTAACCAGCATGGATTTAGGAGGAATAGATCTGTCAAACTAACTTGCTTGGCTTTTATGAGGAAGTAAGTAGAAGTTTAGACTCTGGCATAGCAGTAGATGTAGGTTACTTGAATTTGCAAAGTCTTTTGATACAGTCCCCATAGGCGACTAATGTATAAGCTACGGTTGTTGGTCTGGGGAGTCACATGTACATGGATAGAAATGGTAATGAATAGGATGAGATAGTAGTTGTTAATGGGGCTTCATCATTATGGACTAAAGTGCTAAGTGGGGTGCCACAGGGTTCTGTGTTGGGGCCACTTCTATTTAATCTTTATTAATGATTGGAAGTGGGTATTATCAGCAAGGTTTCTGTGTTTGCTGACGACACAAAACTTTGTCGACCATTAAAAACTCAGAGAATGTGCAATTGTTGCAGGGGGATCTAGATAGATTGTCACATTGGGCTGCTAAGTGGCAGTGAGATTCAATGTTGTAAATGTAAGGTGATGCATTTTGGATAAAAATTCTTGCTGCTGCTATACATAAATGGCTCTGTGTTAAGTGAATCCCTGTTGGAAAGGGATCTTGGAGTTTTGGTGGATAACAAACTTAAAGGTAGCAAGCAGTGCCAGGCGGCAACAGCCAGAGCCAGCGTGGGATTGTCTTGTATAAGAGAGATATGGATTCAAGGGAGGAAAATGTTATTTCCCTCTTTACAAAGCATAGGTAAGGCCTCATTTGGAATATGCAGTGCAATTTGGATCCTGTGTACAAAAAGGACATCTTTGAAATGGAAAGGGTTAGAGAAGGGCAACTAAATTAATAAAGGAATTGGGGGGGGCTTGAATATGAAGAGAGATAGAAAAGTTACAATTATGTACGCTGGAGAAAAGGCGCTTGCGTGGGGATATGATTACTGTGATAAATACATTAACAGGCCATACAATAAACTATCTGGGGCATTGTTCACCAATAGAACATATCAGAGGACACGAGGACATCCCTTAAGACTTGAAGAAAAAGGTTTAGGCTTCAAGTTCGGAAAGGGTTTTTCACTGTGAGAACAGTTAAAGCTATGGAACTGTCTTCCAGTGGTGTTGTTATGGAGGTTCATTGGTCAGTTTAATAAAAAGCTGGATGAGTTTCTAAAACAAGGAATGTTACAAGTTACTGGTATTGATACATAAAGTAGAGTTGGAAAGGGTTTGTCACTGTGAGAACGGTAAAGCTATGGAACTGTCTTCCAGTGGACGGTGTATGGCAGGTTATGGTCAGTTTCAAAAAAAAGCTGGATGAGTTTCTACAAACAGGAATGTTACAAGACTGGTATGATACATAAAGAGAGTTGGGAAAGGGTTTGTCACTGTGAGAACGGTAAAGCTATGGAACTGTCTTCCAGGGACGTTGTTATGGCAGGTTCTGGTCAGTTCAGTTGGACGTATGTCTTTATTCAACCTCAAATACTATACATACTATACTATATAATACACATCTGATTGGTTCCAAATAAACATTTTCTAAAGACCATTTTGTCTGTCACATTTTCTTGGTTATTATTTACAAATACTTTATAGCTATAAAGGGCATCATACCAAAAAACTGACCATAACTGGAAAATTAATTCTTCTTTACCACCATGTAGCATTTTTTTGTGATCTGCCCCTTATTTCTTTTAGAATCCAATCTAAAACTTCTTATTTTAGCTGTCAATCAAGTTCCTTGCTCTCAAAACTATTCTTCTGTAGTTTACTGTAGCTGGAATGGTGACAGAGGTTTGACAGTTGGAATGCTGTATGCTGTGTGCCGGCTGACATGGTTTGTGGGAAAAAAGTCAGGTCGGATGGAAGTGGGAGTGGTTTAAAAGAGGGAGGGGGGATATGCTCCTAAACAAAATGTGTGCTGGATTGAAGGCATGCCACACACACACAAATCAGAGTAAGTGCTACTACATGTATTCAATTATAGAATAAGATGAGGAAAGTCAGTTTTTTCGTTGTGTCCCCTTAATAATAAGGTATTTCACGGGTTTGTTAATATTAAAAGACAACTATAGTGGATTTTTTTTTCCAAGGTTTCCATTAACACTATCTTTCTGCCTATGAGTTAGACAGTGACATACTAAGAGACTGGGGAGATCGCGGGGTGTAAGGGCGTCCGGACCATCTCTCCACAGTGATCCCTCTCTGTGTGAACCCCCAGTCTAGCCTTACACCACGCACTCACCCTACGTATGTTTGTTCTCCCTCTCCCTTGGCTCCCCCCTCCCTCTCCCTCCCTCTCCCACCCGTTTTCCTCTCCCTCCCCTAGTGTAAATCCCCTTGTACATATATTAGGGATAGTTTCCCCAGCCCCAACCGCAATAAAATATTTATAAGAAAGTCCCCCAATCTTTACTTACCTTCCCTCTCTCCTCCGGCGTTCTGAACTGCCGGCAGCGGCGTCTATGATTGGCTGCCTCTCAGCCAATCACAGACATGGCTGCCGGTCTGGCCCCAAGCTTGCAGTTCTGTGCAAGCAGATGGCCAGGCATTGCGGCAGAGGAGAGAGGGAAGGTAAGTAATGAATGGGGGACTTTCTTATAAATATAATATAATATAAAGCATATAATTTTTTTTTAAAAGGGGTGGACATGCCCTTTAATGAATAGAATGCAGAGAGTAGTTGGTAATGGGGCTTCATCATTATGGACTAAAGTGCTAAGTAGGGTGCCACAGGGTTCTGTGTTGGGGCTGCTTCTATTTAATCTGTTTATTAATGATTTGGAAGTGGGTATTGTCAGCAAGGTTTCTGTGTTTGCTGACGACACAAAACTTTGTCGAACATTAAAAACTTCAGAGGATGTGCAATTGTTGCAGGGGGATCTAGATAGATTATCACATTGGGCTGCTAAGTGGCAGATGAGATTCAATGTTGATAAATGTAAGGTGATGCATTTTGGACTTAAAAATTCTTGTGCTGCTTTTACTATAAATGGCTCTGTGTTAAGTGAATCCCTGTTGGAAAGGAATATTGGAGTTTTGGTGGATAACAAACCTAAAGGAAGCAAGCAGTGCCATGCGACAACAGTCAGAGCCAGCATGGTATTGTCTTGTATAAAGAGAGGTATGGATTCAAGGGAGGGAAATGTTATTCTCCCTCTTTACAAAGCTTTGGTAAGGCCTCATTTAGAATATACAGTGCAATTTTGGAATCCTGTGTACAAAAAGGACATCTTTGAAATGGAAAAGGTTCATAGAAGGGCAACTAAATTAATAAGGGGATTGGGGGAGCTTGAATATAAAGAGAGATTGGAAAGTTACAATTATGTACGCTGGAGAAAAGGCGCTTGCGCTTGGATATGATTACTGTGTATAAATACATTAATGTGCCATACAATAAACTATCTGGGGCATTATTCAACAATAGAGCATGTCAGAAGACATGTGGCCACCCCTTAAGACTTGAAGAAAAAAGGTTTAGGCTTCAAGTTCGGAAAGGGTTTTTCATTGTGAGAACGGTAAAACTATGGAACTGTCTTCCAGTGGACGTTGTTATGGCAGGTTCATTGGTCAGTTTAAAAAAAAAGCTGGATGAGTTTCTGCAAACAAGGAATGTTGCAAGTTACTGGTATTGATACATAAAGTAGAGTTGATCCAGGGAAATTTCCGATCGCCACTTGGAGTCAGGAAGGAATTTTTTCCCCTTCATAAATTTGGTTGTTTTTTTTTTTTGCCTTCCTCTGGATCAACAGTTAGGCAGGAAATGAGGATGTTGCTAGATGGGTTGGACTGGATGGACATATGTCTTTATTCAACCTCAAATACTATACTATACTATACTATACTAATCTATACTATACTATACTACACTACACTACACTATACAATACTATACTATACTATACTATACTATACTATACAATACTATACTATACTATACTATACTATATTATACTACACTACACTACACTATACAATACTATACTATACTATACAATAATATACTATACTATACAATACTATACTATACAATACTATACTATACAATACTATACTATACTATACTATACTACACTACACTATACAATACTATACTATACCATACTATACTATACTATACTATACTGTACTGTACTGTACTATACTGTACTGTACTGTACTATACTATACTATACTATACTATACTATACAATACTATACTATACAATACTATACTAAATGTCCACTTGCCGTCTGACCAACATAGATTTCTCTAAGCCAGATGGGAAAACTTGATTTACTTATACAGATACCGGGTCATTAGGGGTGTGCTTTTACAATACTTTACTTGGCAGAGATGATCTAAGGCTTGTTAGTAGCTGGTCACAATTAACGGTTCTTGTGCTGACCAAAGAAATACAATTTTTCATAATTTTGTTATTCTGTTCTTTGATCGTGTGTGGCTTGTATACCTTCTTCTTATTCAAGCTAGTGACAGACGAGATAACTTTGTTTTATATTAAAACATTTTGACAAAATCTAAAAAAATTGGTGTCAGGCTACATAACAACTGACAGAAGCATTGATTGGTGTCATTAGGGCTTGATTACTACAGACATCCCACCCTGCCAAAACTCATTTCAGGGAGGGTACCCACACATTTCAGGGAGGAGACCCACCCCCTAAAGCCCCACCCCAAGATTAACGCATAATCCATGCATACACACACACACACACACATGTATACAGTCAGACACTTTTGCACACAAACACAGGCATCTCAACAGACACACACTCATGAAAACAGTCACACACACATGCATACAACAAGTCGTGTCACTATTAAGTGTTTTTGTCATGTGTTAACCACTAAAAGACTATGACATCATTGTGCCCCCTCACTCTAATTCACATTGTAGATTGTATATTATGTCAGGGAGTCAGGGATCTGCCATTAAAATCAGGGAGACCCCCTGAACTTCAGGGAGAGGTGGGATGTCTGTTACTAGCACAGTGCAAAAACCTATTGGCTTAGTTGGCTGCAGCAGATTCAATGATTCCTTGAAAAGGTTGCTTTGTGCTGGATTTAATTGCTGCTGTTTTACTATTGTAATATTTTTGATATTGTATTGAATAATAAAACAATGAGGGCACATTGGATATAATTACAAACTAGAATAATTACCCTGCAGTCTAAACCTGGTATTATTTTGATTTAAATAATTAAACTTTCTGTAGCAGACGGTAGACCCACAGATATATAAAGAAGTCCACACTTATGCTTATCCTTACTTGGCTTTGGTGACATACATCTTATTTTTTTTACCCTGCTCTAGCTATCACAAGGCTTTTAAAGCAACACTGGAAATGCATGAACAAGAGGAATTGATGCAAAATTAAAGCTGGGGTTAGCATAGGTTTTTGCCTTCCTCTGGATCAACTGTTAGGTAGGGTTAAAAGAAATAAAAAGTGAATAAGTTGGACTTGATGGACGTATGTCTTTATTTAACCTCAATTACTATGTTACTGTGTTACACCCTTTTATCTTTCTCTTACAAAAAAATTGCAAATAGTACATTTAAATACTTTTTCCAGTCTTAAAGGAGGACTATACTGTAAAAATTTACTTTTTAAAAATGAAAAGTTGCTAAGAGAGGGAGATAGGTTTGATTATTCCTACCTCCCAATATTGTTTAATTTATGAACTACAGCAAATACAGTTTTCATCTGCCAGGTTAGTGCCCTGGGTCTTTCTGATGAAGCACTCAGGAAGCCTGGCAGAAGCAGTTTTCTTTGTGCTGCCACTCCTCATAAAAATGATATTGGGTAGAAAGTACCAATTCTACCTCCCTGACCTAGGTACTTTTCATTTAACTGTTTTTGAAAAAACTTAATACACACTATAGTTCTCCTTTAATTCCTCACTGAGGACAGGAAGTAGTAGCGATTGCTACGGGGCCCGGAGTCAAAGGGGCCCTTACTAGGTCCCCTGCAGACCTGTCCACCCTGCTAAGAAAAGGCTCAGATATTCTACTTAAAAACTGCAGCTCCTCTCTTCATCCGTGATAGTGACATTACAGCCAATGGCTAACGCCCGTTACAGAATGGAGCTCCTCTGCTGCTGTGCATGCTCGTAACCAACCAGCTCGCAACAGGAGGGGTGTCCATGCCAGTGAGGGATTGGCGGGTTTATAAATAGAATATCTGGGCCTGGGAGCATCTTTGAAAGGTAAATGTAAAACGAACACAGGGTTTGTGGGGCTGAACTATGTGACAAAAAAAATTTCTTAGGAGGGTGGACATGCCCTTCAAAAAACCAGCCCAGGTTGGTACTGCGCCGAACTGTTTTTTTTTTGGGTTGAGGGGCCCCATCTAAAATCTTGCTAGCTATGCCACTGGTTCTGCTCTAAGTTTTTTTTCTCCTTCAGACAGGTACACTATTGGGAAATGCAATTGCACAGGGCTGTGCTAAGGTTGGGTTCACTTCATTATCCACTCTCTGTAGCTTTGCAGGTGAGTTTCTGGACCTTTTGGCACCTGAACCAAATGTTTTAAAGCCACCCCTCCATATAGCTGCCCAAAGTAACCGTGGCTTGGGGGTGGACTTGGGTTATGGAGGTGGGTATGGTAGGCTATATAACCCTGGCTGTTAAACTGGAGGTATGACCTAACAGTGGTTGCTGAACAGTAGGGTTGACCCAACAGTGACAAATGAAATGGAAGGCTGTCCAAACAGTGTCTGGAGAATTGGAAGGTTCAGTTAACAGTAGCTGAGGAACTGAAGGCCTCACTTAACAGTGGCTAGTGAACGGGAAGGCTGACTTAACAGTGGCTAGTGAACTGGAGGGTAGACTTAACAGTGACTGGGAACATGGAGGGCTGACTTAACATTGTCTGGTAAACTGGAGGGCTGACTTAATAGTGTCTGGGGAACTGCAAGGATGACTTAACAGTGACTAGTGACATGAAAATCTGATGTAACAGTGACTAGTGAAATGGAAGGCTGGCTACTAATGTCTGGAGAACTGGAGGGCTGACAGTGTCTGGGGAACTGGAGGGCTGATTTAGTGTCTGGGGAACTGGAGGGCTGACTTAACACTGGCTAGTAAACTGGAGGGCGGACATAACAAAAGGACATCTTGAAATGGAAAGGGTTTAGAGAAGGGCAACTAAATTAATAAAGGAATTGGGGGAGCTTGAATATGAAGAGAGACTAGAAAAGTTACAATTATGTACGCTGGAGAAAGGCGCTTGCGTGGGGATATGATTATGTGTAAAATACATTAACAGGCCATACAATAAACTATCTGGGGCATTGTTCACCAATAGAACATATCAGAGGACACGAGGACATCCCTTAAGACTTGAAGAAAAAAGGTTTAGGCTTCAAGTTCGGAAAGGGTTTTTCCACTGTGAGAACAGTAAAGCTATGGAACTGTCTTCCAGTGGATGTGTTATGGCAGGTTCATTGGTCAGTTTAATAAAAAGCTGGATGAGTTTCTACAAACAAGGAATGTTACAAGTTACTGGTATTGATACATAAAGTAGAGTTGGGAAAGGGTTTGTCACTGTGAGAACGGTAAAGCTATGGAACTGTCTTCCAGTGGACGTTGTTATGGCAGGTTCATTGGTCAGTTTCAAAAAAAGCTGGATGAGTTTTACAAACAAGGAATGTTACAAGTTACTGGTATTGATACATAAAGTAGAGTTGGGAAAGGGTTTGTCACTGTGAGAACGGTAAAGCTATGGAACTGTCTTCCAGTGGACGTTGTTATGGCAGGTTCATTGGTCAGTTTCAGTTGGACGTATGTCTTTATTCAACCTCAAATACTATACTATACTATACTATATAATCACATCTGATTGGTTCCAAATAAACATTTTCTAAAGACCATTTTGTCTGTCACATTTTCTATTGTTTATTATTATTACAAATATCTTTATAGCTATTAAAGGGCATCTATACCAAAAAACTGACCATAACTGGAAACTATAATTCTTCTTTACCACCACTGTAGCATTTTTTTGTTGATCTGCCCCTTATTTCTTTAGATATCCAATCTAAAACTTCTTATTTTTCAGCTGTCAATCAAGTTCCTTGCTCTCAAAAACTATTCTTCTGTGAGTAGTTTTACTGTAGCTGGAATGGTGACAGAGTTTTGACAGTTGGAATGCTGTATGCTGTGTGCAGGCTTGACAGTTGGTTTGTGGGAAAAAAAGTCAGGTCGGATGGAAGTGGGAGTGGTTAAAAGAGGGAGGGGGGATACTGCTCCTAAACAAAATGTGTGCTGGATTGAAGGCATGCCACAACACACACAAATCAGAGTAAGTGCTACTTACATGTATTCAATTATAGAATAAGATGAGGAAAAGTCATTTTTTCAGTATAGTGTCCCTTTAATAATAAGGTATTTCACTGGGTTTGTTAATATTTAAAAGACAACTATAGTCGGATTTTTTTCCAAAGTTTCCATTAAACAATATATCTTTACTGCATAAGTGTGATCAGCTGAATAAAGAGACTATGGAAGGAGATCGCGGGGGTGTAAGGGAGTCGCAGGACATTTCTTCCACAGTGAATCCCTCTCTGTGCTGAACAAAGTTATGTAATACACACGCAGTCTTTACCACCAGATCGGCATTGTTTGGTTTCATCCAAACAATTTTGTGGCTAGTGAAGTCACAAAATTTTCTTGGATTTTGTCGCAACTCTCTATAGATGGATTCAGATGCCCCCTTCGTTTGTCTCTGAGCCAACAGCAGATGAAGACGTCGATTGGCCACCCTCTGGCGCCTCTGCCCCTTATGTCTGTTCAGTAGAATACGCAGAACCAGGAAATCCAACTGAAGGTTCAGAATCTTGTAGGAATCCATGATGCAATGGCAGACAAGCACCGCAAACTCATAAGGGAGACAGGAAATAACGTAGGCCTAGTGTTATTGGGGCTGAGGATTTGGGCATTCTGTGTTTTCTGGAACGTCTCTCTCTGACATATAAAGGGACCCTGTATAACCTTTTAGAGCTAAATGAACGCCAGAGAAACGCCAAGTAAACGCTTGAAAAACGCTACAATTTAGTGAATTTCTGAGACAAGCCTGACACCTGTTGGACCTTTACAGATTTGCATGACTTGTAGGATACTTGTGGAAATGTTTTTGTTGTATTTAGGAAACAAGCATTGTGTTTGTGTTTATGAATTTTCTGTGTGAACTTTTCTGGCAATCAGAGGGGTGAAACTGTCCCTTTAAAGAAGTACTTACCCCTTTGGCCTATATTTCTGTTCCTTTTTCTGTCCTGTAACATTAGGGGCCTTTCCTTATATCCCAGCGAACAATCTTTGACCCATGAGAGGAATGGCTTGGATGGGGCTGGGGGATATGGAGCGACAGGCCCCTCGTATGTCCAGCCTATCCTCAAGCTCATAACCAGCTCACTAAATTGCCGAAGGGACGAAAACAAATCTAGCTGTTAACACACACACGAGTCACTGCAGGGTTGACTGCATCCTAGGGTTGGCGTATGGCTGGTATCTTACTGGCTCAGACAATAAATTTGTGTTGGTGCCAACACAGGCTGGGTACACATGGGCAGATTTTTCGGGCTAATCGTTGCAGATTTGTAAAGCTGTGTGCACACATTAAGATATTTAGACTTACTTTATTCTCACAACCAATATGTTGGTATATTGAGCAGAAATATTGGAAGTAATTTCACCCTCAGTCCTTTTTTTTACATCAGTTGGTGACTGCTATTGTCCACTACGCATTATAAATGCATGCAGCTGTGCATGATTGATGCGCCATTCAATGCAACACACAGGGCACAACTGCCTCTGAGTTATTGCACACTATCAGGGAGATTCAATAAAAGTTCTTATCTTTTAAAATGTTGCTAATTTTGCCCCAACCAATCAGATCTTATTTAACATTTGAAAGCTAACATCTGATTGGTTGGGGCAAAATTAGCACCATTTTTAACGATAAGAACTTTTATTGAATAACCCTGTATATGCGCTGCGTTACAACGCTCAATGTCAGGGACATAGTGTGAATGAGCCCTTCAGCTAATGGAATTCATTGATTGATCCTCTATATTTACCATTTGAAAATTGTAGCAAGTGGCTCTCTGAGTATAAAAAACACTTCTCGCATCTGTTGAAAGTGCAATAAGCACACATTTTGCTGCAATACATTTTCTGACCACCAGATGGTGCATTTCTTGTTTTTGATAGGCCAGTTCTTTACCAACATATCCAGGGCACAGTGAGCCACAGCTGCAAGTGATGACCCTTTACACCAGGGTGGTTGTATATTTAAGGGCCCCAGAATAAGTAAATTTGGAACCTTATTTGCTTGGGTAGTTTAACTCTAGTGTGGAGACTTGTAGTTCTACAACAACCAATTACAAAATGAAACCTCCAGGGTTACTATTAACCAGTCGCTCCATGTTTTATTAATCATATATGATGTACATTAAAATGATTTACTGGGTACCATTAGGAAACATTAACAAGAGACTCCATAAGGGAGTTAGTAATAGAGCCCCTGGGGACCGCCTTGCTGGCTGTGGGCCTTGAATCTTCTCCATTGAGTGAATCTGTCTAGCACTAGGACCAAGCAGAGCGGACAAGCCCAGAGACTGTGATGCTGTGCTAGGGACAGAGATCCTGTCTGTGCTGAGCAGCCTCTCCAGGCATCCTGTGTGTATGAGTGGAGCATCCTGGGGGGCTTTGTAGGTGAACAGTAAGAACCACAAGACCTCCAATGGCTTAATGTAGTGTGAAGAGGAGACAAGGCTGTCCTTCCACCTCCAGCAACAGACATGTCACAGCCAGTGCATGGGGACATATAAGGAGGATTACAGGAGAGAAGAATCCCACCAGCATGGCCCAGAGTAAGCGCCACTCCTACAGCCGGGTAAGTGCCCCCTTGTTTGGGGTGGCAGTGGGCAATGCCTGTTATTTTATCATAACCATTAGCAGGTGCTCCTATACTGTCTCCTCAGCTGTGATGATGACTGGAAAGGATATTAACCTGTTAAATACCAGCAAGACTGATCAGCTGTCTCATTTATTGGCTCATTGTTCATATGGGAGCCAGCAGGGTACCACGGGGTTAATGAAGTGCAGCGTGTGGTCTGTTCAGCAGACAGACATCGATTAGATTGTAAGCTCTTGGGAGCAGGGACCACCGGTCTTTGTATATACCAGATACATAACAGTTAGTTCCACTGTAGGGAAAGTTACATTGCTGCATCCTCACTGCACCCACAGGAGCCAATACAGAACAATTCCAGCTTATTCAATAAGTTGTAAAAGCTGTAAATTTGTCCCAACCAATCAGATGATCCCTTTTAACTAGAGCAACATTTGATAATAATTGATTGGCTGCCGCAGATTAAGAATATGGGCCAAATTTTGCATCTCTTATTAAATAAGCCCCAGAGAGAGTTAAACTTCCAGCAGACGTGGCTCTGCTGCATATAAAACTATTATAGATATTCAAGAGTTAATCCTCCTGTCAGGCAGGGTTAACCAGATGTACCTTGTGTGTATTCCAGGGAAAATTGTTAATTAATCATTCTTCCATACAGGTTAAACAGGTAAAAACATCACTGGTACATATTACAGAAATCAAAGGGTTAATCAAGTAGTCAAGCAAATTGCCCCCCTGCAGAGTACCCACCATCACACATAGTTAAAATCATGTCACATAGCTTTCTTGGGCATTCAGCAGATGGGAGAGGGTTAACGTTGCAGTCGGACAGGGTTAATGGACCAGACCCATTTCAGCAGGTGTAGCAGAGCTAAGGGGGTTAATCCTAGTTGATGCTATTTATAATTTAACCCCTTCATAGGACCTGTGTAAATACAGGGCCTTGGGAATGAGAAGGGCAGAAAGTTAAGCTATCACAGTGTTCCTGGCACTAGATTGTAAAGGGTTACTAATGCTGATGAGGGCTTGGACAGGTGTCTACGCTATATAAGCTGCAGTGCGTTTTGCCTTAGAACCAACATTTCCAATCTTAGCCATTTGCTGGTAAACTAAATGCACCAGGAAAGTAGAAGGTTAAAACCAACTACAGCTGAAGATTGCACCACCCAAGTGCCGGATGCACCATATCCATACACGATACACCATATCCATACACGATACACCATATCCATACACGATACACCATATCCATACACGGTACACCATATCCATACACGGTACACCATATCCATACACGATACACCATATCCATACACGGTACACCATATCCATACACTTGCATTTATGACTGTAAACTCTGGGCTGATGCAACAAAAGGTGCAACAGATGCCCATGCTAATCTGTTGCAGCCAATCAGTAATTGCAGTAACCCAGTAAAAAGGAAACATCCGATTGGTTGTTGGCAATAGCACAGGCAGACTTTTCCACCTCTTATTGCACCAACCACAGAGATTCCAATATTAGCAGTATATTGGCACATAATCGCAAAAAATAACATTGGCGCCTTTGTCACGTCCCTGTGGCACAGTTCTAAGCACAAGGGTTCTACATTGGTTAAACCAGTAACCAAATTCCGGAAGGTAACGCTGGTGTCTTCTCCCAGCAGTTATGTGATTTGGCCAGTGGGAAGCCACACACTGCAAGAAGTGAATACTTATAGGAACTAGGCCACATCATAGATTATCGTAGATTTACGATCTGTAATTTCTGATCGTTATTTTTATGATAACGTTAAACCAATTAGAAATTAAGGATTGGTTTACCGATCGTTAAAGGCACGGTATTGCTAAAAAGAAATATGGTTAAGGATGTTGACTTCTTGTTGAGTCTTGCTGTCCTTTAAAACTACCAGTGTGCCTAGAAGACCAGTAATTATGATATATATATATTTACTTGAGGACCAAAGGCCCAACGTTCCCCAGGCCAGTTAGTTTAATATCAGCCCTGGACTCTTTATAGAAAGTTTACCAGACCAGAGACCATAGAACACACACTCCAGGATATTGGCTTGGCTCCATTGTCAGCGGTGTTGGTTGGCATTCTGCAAACGTGTCACTGTAAGGTTCCTTCTGTGTACAGACCGGAAAATGTCTTCACTGCAGATGGTAGAGACGTTATTATTGTTGAGTACAGTTAGAGATTTGTTCTGCTCACATGGTTATTGATCAGTGCGTGGGGGGATTCGTTGCTTAGTAACAATCAAGCTGATGATCTTATATCAAATAGAAAAAATAGAGGAAGATGTGTGGACAATTAACTCTGTTCCCCAGACATTGGGCAGATATTATGGATTAAAGGTTAGGCCACATCAGGCCATTTTAACACACAATTCCGATCGCGTTTGCAATCTTTTCGTGTGTCTAAAAGAGCACATTGGTGTGGACCAATTGGAGTGGCTACACTAGGTGCCCTGGGGCCGTTTGCGCCGTGATTCGTTGATCGGAGCCCATGCGATGACCATTTTTGGTGTAGTTCGCATGCACTCCAATCCCCGAAAATGATAGGGATTGCAGTGCAATTGGCCACCAACACTCACAAAACATGTGCTCAATGCTTGCGCTTAGTGTGGCCTCAGCCTGAAGGCCTGCAAGTAAATGACAACCCCCCCCCGAGCTCAGACACGTAAGGGCTTATTTAAAGGGCATGTCCACCCTTTAAATAAAAAAACTGTCCACAAACCTGCCTGCAAACCCAACTGCTATTTATACCAGTTTATTATATGCATTTGTTACCAGATATTTGATGAAAAGTTCTATCCCTTTCTGGTAAAAGTATCTACCTCCTTCCTCTGCTCAATGAGCTTTTTAGAAGCTTGAGCATGTGCAAAGAAGACAGCAGGGGAATCTACAGTCAATCATTGGTTGTGATGTCAGCAGTCACAGCCTTGATTGACTGCTGAGTGGGAGGAGACAACTTACTCTGCCAGAATGGGGACAATAAGGGCTGACACGCTCTTTAATAAGAGTTTTTGATAAAAACAAGATTTCGATCACTATGAATGTTATTAGTCCTGTATGATATCTTTCTGTGTATGGCCACCTAAATGGATCTGCCCTGTGATCTGGTGACAACAATGTCAAAGGTTTTGGACCAGGGGAGTTAATCATCTAAAGCGTGTAATAATGTCCTGGGGCTGGAGATCTCCGGTAGTGGAAGGGTTACCGTGTACTGTTCTTTTGCGGATAATCTCTTTTGTGGATGTTCCCGTTTGTCAGGTTGACCTGTGTTAATGCTGCATTGTTATGTAAATCATCTGGCACCAGAACCATCTGTGTCCTGGTACTGTTGATCGGCCCATATTTCTCCCTCCCATTATTCTGTCACCTGCCCACACATGGTCTCCTCTCCCCACTGAGTCTCCTACATTCTACCAAACATCATCATATCCTAATAGTCAGGAGTGTCTGAGTCAACAGTACCAGGCAAAAACCTGACATGGCATAAAAGGAACAAACAGCGTCAAGGTGGGACACACCAGCTGCCCAGTATACACCCACCTACCTAATCACCCAAACAGCCCATCTGGTCATACATCCGTGTTATTAACAGGCCTTTGTCAGGGATGATCTCATTGTTTTTTAAATGAACTTAACACAACCTGTGATATTCTAAGATTCAAACACGTCTTATATTATGTTTTTTTAGCTACCATTGTATTACACAGCTTTCTTGTCTTCCATTGTACTCACTATCTGGTTGCTATGATCAGTTTGGCTTAGGAACCAGCCAATGGTTTGAATGCCATATAAGGAAAATGAAGAAGATTTGGTGTGCATACCTACAGATTTTAGTGCACGTGTACCCTCATATAGAAAATCTATACTATGAACCCAAAACCTCAAGCACACACTATTTACTCATCTGTCAGATGTTTTAAAATGTTTGTCTCGCCCTTCTTGAAAAGTTAACACCTTGTATTGTAGCTGTATGAGCTCATTTAGAGCTCGCACATGCTCAGTGGATCAGCTATCACAGCCATGATTGACTACTGCTGCCAGGATGTAGACAGAGAAATGGTAAAAATTGGTTAACCTCCTATTTTGACACCGAGAAAGGTAGAAACTGGAAGGCAAATTATTTTTAAAACCATAAAAACTGACCTGGCAGGACACACAGTCTACATGTGTACTTTGCATGTGGAACAGTTAAACCCTTTTTCGTCCGGCAATTTAACGATGTCAAGGAGTTACTGGCATTGCTCTCGCACACATCCCTCGCTTTACCAAGAATCAGCCACACGGGCATGCACACACAGGGAATGAGACTGTGATAATGTGGAATATTATTTGTATTTATTGGTTTGTTGGCATTTTTACATTATAGCAGAAACTCTCTCTTTACGCATAATATGAAATTCCTATGGCTGTATGATAATTACAGACCAGATCTGCTTACCATAGAGCAGCTGGGAGTACTAGGCACCTGCTGACTATTCAGGAGATATAGAGGGCTGACTGTTCTGTGGGAATGCGATACAGGAAAAGACTTCACCAGGGATGCTCCAGTACAATTGTTTTTTGTCTGAGTTATAGGGCTTCTTGGTGGGGTGGGGGGTGCAGTTTCCATGGTAACAGATGAGGAGCGGAAGGATGGAGTCCGATTTGCTGATTCACTAAAAGATACATTATGATCTGCAGAAAAGGGAAAAAAGGGGGACATTCCATAAGGCAGTGATGAGTGATGGTCATTTAAACACATAATTATATAATAAGTATCTAACAAATATAATAATTATCTAACAAAACGTAAAAAACACATTTTATCATTAATTTTAAAAAAACGTTAACACCGCAGGAACAAACTTTGTGAAATTACGACTTTTCAACGCGATCTACAATATTTTGACCCAGCTGACTGGTACCCATCCTATCCACTAAACAGCAACAGTGAGCCTGATTTAAAATGAGTAACTTACCCTTTCCAACCTTCTCTATAAGGCCAAATACATCTGAAATCTACACAATAAAAGCCTGGTTAGCATTGTCATTAGAAGTGCATTGATTTCAGTGTAGCCATACAGCATGTATTTAATGCAATGCCACTTAGCACTGAAACCTGTATATTTCTTAGGCAAAGGTGACATGCTTGTTATGCCATTAATGATGGATTTTTCATTTTTAAGACAAAATAAGGCAGTAATACAGCTCCCTGGTAATTGCTCGCAATGTAGCGCAGGCGTTCTGCCGTAAAAATGATCACACGCGTTCCGATAACGAGTGTAAACAGTGTGGCCTGTACATTTGTATGCAGTGGCGTGCAATCCTCACATGTGATTGGATCGAAAAACACGAGAGTGTGCGGATGGCGGCAGTGTGCTAGACCTTACAGTTTTATAGGCGTCTTGTTTTAAAGGGGTGAGGGGAAGTCATTTCAGTATTTGTTAGCCAATAGGATTTTATCGTTTCTCTGAGATTATGAAACTGAGATCTTTATATTTTCCGGCGCCTTTCCTAGTGATATCTCCAATATTAACCTTATCTGAAAATAAAAACCACTGATACATTTCCTTATCCTCCCCGAGGCCTAAACCATTATTAAATGGCTGTCAGCAAACTGCAGAAATGGAATATTTACTGGCAGTTTTCATGGACATTGGCCACACGCCGCACTTCACAGCAAATAAACTGAACACACTGTAACCGAGATAATGAATTAGAACCATTAAACAGAACCAGGATCTATAACCCTGTGGTATCATTTCTCTTCTGAACAGACATCATAGCGGCTGCTCCTTAAAATAACTCTGTTATCTATTCCCTGGCATCTAGGTTTGTTTATCGGAATCTCACACATAGTGCGCCCCCTAGTGTCTTTCTCTGTGCATAGTCCATTACAGCAGGGTTTCTCGAAGGGTGTGCCTGGCCTAGAGAGACAGGTTTTCTTATGTTGTGCATACATTGATATACAATTTCACTGCAGTTAATGGAATGTAACTTTACACTACTTTACATTTATAATCAAATTTTATTATAACCAAAGTGTATAAAATATGAATAGTGTATAAGGACAATTACAACATTAAAGGGCATGTCCACCCCAGAACAAGAATCTGTACTTACCTTTCTCACCCCCCAAACCCCTAGATCATTATAGTTCCTTTCTTCATTGCAGTACTTACTTTTCTCTGACGCAAGACCTAACAGAGGCTGGTATACTGGAGGGCTGACCTAACAGAGGCTGGTGTACTGGAGGGCTGACCTAACAGAGGCTGGTATCTGTGCAGGGGCGTACGTGAAGGGTCCTGCCCCCCCCCCCCCGAGATTGGAGGCCGGACCCGACTCCCTGTGCAGCAACCAGCCTTTTTAAACAGCTGATTGTGCATAAGAAGGGAACATACACGCGATTAACTGTTTAAAAGACCGGACCTGAACTTCCGGAACTGAACCGGAAGTTCGTGTCCTGTCTTTTAGACAGCTGGTCGCACGTATGTTTCCTTAATACGCCTGATCAGCTGTTTAAAAAGACTGGTTGCTGCACAGATTATGGGCTTGTGGTGGACCCAACTACCGTCCGCCACCCCCCCATAGAATAGGAGACAATCAGGAAAATGTTTATTTTGCTGTTGCCCGTTGAACGGCCTCAATACAAAAATACAAGGAATACAAATAAATCCAGATGCAGATGATTTTACTGCAGTACAGCAGATTGAATTGTTCATTTTGCTGAACACATGTAATTATACTAAAGGAGACGTACTGGATATTTGTATAGGTGGCATGGAGTAATCCTGCATATTGTCAGACATTTGTTATTTGCCACCCCTGCAAAAGATATAACGACACACTAAAGCTGGGTACACATTAGCGATAAAGGGCCAATCCTGTTCGTACCAATGGAGTTGTCCCTTTATCGTTAATGTATGTACGTCTGTAACAAGCGTTTCTGGTACTGTGTGTATATATACTGTACTGTGCTTTATTGCTCTAATCCACCACAATTAATAAACTCAAGTAAAGATCATCACTCGATAGGCAATTGTATTTCTTTTTTTTTTTTTAAATACTCGAAAGACCAAGCTGAATAACCACTGGGACCAGGGTTGCCAGATTTTTGCTGTGCTCCAGTGGGAGGGGGCGGAGCAGGAGGTGGAAAGTTGGCAGGGAAGAGGTGGAAAGTGGGACGGTGGAGAGTAGGTGGGATGGCAGGGTTAAGGGGATTGCTATGTAGGGCTGCCATAGTAGTTCCTAGGAGGAGATTTCAGCGCTGCCTGCGGGACTATCCTGTCCAAATAGGGACACCTGGCAACTCTGACTGGGACTATAATAAGAGGTGCAGAAGTTTACCTATGTTGGGGCTAGGCCACACTAGTGCGCTTTTAAGAGGGATCCGATAGCGCTCTGATTATGCAACATTGCAAGATCTCAGCGAACGAGAACGCCAGAAGCGTGCGCACTTGTGTGTGCATTTCCGGAGAGCTCGGACGCGCACTAGTTTGGTCTTGCCTTTAATCTACAGCTACCAATCAGATGTTTTCTAACTGCAGGAGACCAGTAAAATGTTTGGCTGCTGTACAACAAAGTTTTGCACCTCCTATTACATATAAACCCTATTATGTTTATAATTCTGGTAGATTGTAGATATGAGTGGGCAGTGCCATATTTTGTAGGGGGAGGATAAGATATTGGCGCAATCCAATTATCCAACTTCAACGATAAGTGAACCAGACGAATTAAAACATTTCATATTGTGCATCTAAATCACACCAGCTTAATACCCACATTCATCTTATATAGTGTTCAGTGATTTACTTGATCAATCATTTTTTCAGGGTTTACCCTAGAAGTATTTGTATTTATAGATATTATAGCTATTTCCACCAGGGAAGACAATCTTCCCACGAAAATGCAACCAAACAAGGAGTGTCAGCCCAGATAAATGACCCAGGGTAATTGTTAGGACCTTCCATACTGGGGTTACCTTGACGTGGTTGGAAGGCTTTTCACTTTCATGCATAAAATTGTAACTAAAACCCCCCATGTTTTTACTGTTTGCACTAGCACAGATATTATGATATATGGGGCCCAGGAATGTGCATTGATCATCTCTTTTCTTGTTTGAGCTATATCCATCAGGATATAGAGAGATTGTATATTATTGTATGACAAATTTACTGTAATTTCTAGCAAATACTAGAAAAAAAAATTGAAATAGTGTATTAAATGTGCACACTATACAGGCGATGCCAATCATTATGGTGCAGGTGGGTCATTTTGGTAGGCTAGGGCAAAAAGGGTCAAAATAGTGTCTTGTGTGTCTGCCACTAAAGTAGACTAAAGGGAATCGAATCGATTTGTTTGATGTAGGATGGCAGCAAATATATCGCTCTGTGTAGGGACAGAACAGACAAACAAATGGGTAAAATCATTAAAGGGGAACCTAAAGTAAAAACTTATGCTTTACACACAAAAGGGCAGGAAACCAAAGCCTGGGGATCTTCTTCTGTTATAAGTATATAGGAGACCACACCCCCAATGGAAGTGACTCCTCCCACTTGATGGTACTGTAAATATATTTTATGCACTTTACAGTGTAAATTGTATTTAAATGTGATTATAATGAATGTAATAAAACATAGAGACACTTTGCCATCCAGAACTATGTACCATTTCCAAAGGCTATCACCCAAACTCGGGTTTGCTTTACGGGTTTTTTGTGCGTTGCGAGTCTCGCTTTGAATCTCAACCCTTTGGTTGGCTGGTGACTGTAACTCAGATCGAGGCTTGGGACGCTCCACTGTCACCGGTAGGAGAGTGTAGGAACAAGGCGGGCCTCGGGCGGATAGAGGGGCTGGAGGTAGAACCGCTCTGGGTGAGTAACCGGCAGGGAACCGGGGCTCCTGGCACCGGTATCTGCGTTCTAAGGGGGGAGAGTGCCTGTAGAGGTGGGTTACATCCCGCGGTTAGGTTGGGCTCCTGGTTTCGGTAACAACCCCCATAACATCCACCACCCCTTCTATACAGCTAGGTATAACGGAATGGTATGGCCCAATCCCCCCATGGTTATTACTGTGGACCCACTCTTCCTGTCTGTCATTCCCTTTCCAGGGAGTCCCCCCATCCAATCAACAGCTCCCCTTTAAAAACACTAATTATTATTATTATTATTCTATCATTTGAATTATTATTGTTATTATTATATTGTTATTATTATTATTATCATCATTATTATTATTATTATTAGTCTTATAACCTACCCCATGTAGTGGATTTCTATGGGAGGAACTGTAAGATTATAGCCTTATAATCTTACAGTTCCAGGAGGAGAAGGAAACCAGAAGCCACAAAGGGGTAGGTTATAATAAATAATGCACCCTGAACTGTAAATTAAAGGGATATTAGAAGTTACTTGGAGTTCCGCGACTGTATAAAAGGTGGCCTGTCGCCTCGTTCTTTTTTATGGTCACGGAACTCTCAGTGACTTCTAAATCCTTATAATTTACAGTTGGGGGTGCATTATCCACTATGTGTGGATTTCTATGGGAGGAACTGTAAGATTATAGCCTTATAATCTTACAGTTCCAGGAGGAGAAGGAAACCAGAAGCCACAAAGGGGTAGGTTATAATAAATAATGCACCCTGAACTGTAAATTAAAGGGATATTAGAAGTTACCTTGGAGTTCCGCGACCTGTATAAAAGGGGCCTGTCGCCCTGTTCTTTTATATGGTCACGGAACTCCTCAGTGACTTCTAATATCCTTATAATTTACAGTTGGGGGTGCATTATCCACTATATTTTATTGTTATAATTAGTCATATATTGTGGATTTATATAGCGCCAACATCTAACGCAATGATTTACAATTACATGTATACATTCACATCATGCCCTGCCCAAAGAGCTTAATCTAAGCACATTTATTGAGCTTACAATCTAAGCACATTTATTTGACACATACAACCTATCAGTATGTCTTTATGATTGTGGGGGAAAAACGGAGTGCCTGGAGGAAACACACGCAAGCACGGGAGAACAACAACAACTCCTTGCATGTGTGTCCAAGGGTGGAATCGAACTCAGGACTTCAGCGCTGCAAGGCATTAGTGCTTAACCAGAGCACTGATGCCATGCTTGCGTGAGTTTTCTCTGGGCACACTCTTAGATTGTAAACTCTTCGCGGCAGAATACATGTAATTGTAAAGCGCTACTGAAGATGTTGGCACTATTATAATCCACAATAATGATAACATTCTCTGTATATGTTATAGCCAGGACTGGTGTCATTTATACTGTTATATATATATGGTCATTCTTTATATGTTATAACCAGGACTGGTGTCATATACTGTATATATATGGTCATTCTCTTATATGTTATAACCAGGACTGGTGTATTATACTGTATTATATGGTCATTCTTTTATATGTTATAACCAGGACTGGTGTCATTATACTGTATTATATGGTCATTCTCTTTATATGTATAACCAGGACTGGTGTCATTATACTGTATATATATGGTCATTCTCTATATGTTTAACCAGGACTGGTGTCAATATACTGTATATATATATATATATATATATATATATTTATCTCTTTATATGTTAAACCAGGACTGGTGTCATTATACTGTATATATATAGTTATTCTCTTTATATGTTATAACCAGGACTGGTGTCATTATACTGTATATATATAGTTATTCTCTTTATATGTTATAACCAGGACTGGTGTCATTATACTGTATATATATAGTCATTCTCTTTATATGTTATAACCAGGAATGGTGTCAAATACTATATGTATATTAATTACTTTATTTATATTTGTAATGGTCATTCTCTCTATATGTTTTATTGAGATTTATGACAATGTTGAAATTAATATTGAAACACCTATGAAATGAGCAAGTACCAGGTAGTTGAGTAACTGATGCAGGCTGCATTATGGTTCAATTTGAATAGGTAATCTGTATGCTGATCCTTTGTAACTAACCAGGGTACACAGTCACAAGCTCTTCTGTCCTAGAGAATTCCAACTAGAAAAGCAAAAGAGTAAGGAAAAACTAACACCTCACCAAGTTTATATATGGATAAATAATTCCTGGTTACTAATGGGATTTACTTTTATTTCCTGATTGTATATCTGCAATTATTTAGTCCTGCGTGTCTCAAAAGAAATCAGTTTCCATGGATACAAATAAATCAATGAAGGGTCCAGTTAAATCTATAGGATGGAGACCGTCCATACAGCAAAGAAAGTGAATTATTAAATGTCAGTAGGGGGCAGTAAAGTCAGTAGCTCATTAAAGGACAGCAGGTAGTGAAGGTGATAAATACAATATAAATAATTGTAGGAGTAATATATGGGCAGATGGACAATACCTATAGATTGCAGGCTTATTACATAAATGTGGAACAGTGTATGGTTAGTTATGGATTCCTGTAGTGTCTTTTCCTTTGCCTTACGGTTAATGTAGCGATTATTTGCCGATACCAAGAATTGGCCAACATAACCCACTCTATGAAACATTATGGCAGTTGGACAGAGATTGGTAAAATATCAGTCGGTGGGATGATATATCGTGTATACATACTATAGAATGTAGAGGAGGTCCCAGGCTTGTTTTTATTACATGTACTGTACCATTATATCTGTGTATTCAATTAGATCAACCGGACTTGAAGTTTATTTCTTGAAGACGTTTAGCTAGTCATCGACTGGCTCTCAATTCAGAAGACTTGTACAAGAACCTGTGGCAATTATGATACCATTGGGTCTTTGCGTACATCCGAAAGGCCCAATACCAAAACACAAGAAAAGTGACATCATATACGCAGTGCAGTGAAGAATGACATCAATACGCAGGCAGTGCAGTGAAGAATGCTCTGATTTGTATGTGGGGGAGACCAAACAGCAACTGCATCAACGTATGGCCCAGCACAGAAGAGCCAATTCCTCGGGTCAGGACTCAGCCGTGTACCTGCATCTTAAGGATAAAGGACATACCTTTGAAGATTGTAATGTTAACATATTTGCAAAGGAATGTGACTGGTTCAAGAGAGGTGTCAAGGAGGCATTATGTTAAAATAAAGAAAACAAGCCTAAATAGAGGTGGGGGGTTATCACCAACTGTTGCCATGTACAATGCTGTTTTGAAACCTTACTTGGGTGTTCCTATAACTCTTAGCAACTATCCAATCACGCCCTTAACACTGGCGTGTGATATGCTAATTGGGATTTTCCAGGGTACATAATTGCCACAGATTCTTGTACAAGTCATTCTGAATTGAGAAAGCCAGTCGGATGACTAGCGAAACGTCTTCAAGAACTAAACTTCAAGTCCGGTTGATCTAATTGAATACAACAGATATACATGACTGGATGAATGAGAACTTCACAAGCATAATGTACCATTATAAGGGCCTTAAGAAGTATTAGTAGTGTTGCAGTCTGGATCTGTTTCTTCCTTATTGTAATATGTGCTTTAGCAGATTTTGCATCTCTCCCTCATTTAACCAGTGCCCATCCACTGTCTGTGATAAGTGGAAAGACAAGTAATACAGAACAGAACCATAAAATGTTAAGATGATCTCCGTATTAAGGGATTTCACATTGTTTCCTTTGGGCTTGGGGGTAATGAATGCATTGATTATACAGCAGCATGTGTACAGATAGACACCCATGAGTCACACTCTGTTATTAGCTTCTCTGTGGGGTGTGTTGGTTTATTATTGTATGTGCTCAGTGTTGGCTGCTTAGAATAGGATATGGTATTTGTGAGAATGGGTAACAGGGAGATAACGTGCTTTGTGGGCTCCACATGAAATAGTCACACTGAGATAACCATCACAACAGATAATAGACTGGGGAAAGTACATAGCACTTTGGGCATTCTTCCAATATTCCTCCTATCCTCCAGGGGCATTTAGCTAATTCAGTATATTCTGTGCGTCCTCCCTACAATGCACATGCACTAAGATTATCTTGAATAGTCTATAATAAGCATTGAAAGGGGAACAATGCTTTGATTATTACACACAAGCAAAGTTTAAAGTATGTTCCCTGCGTTGGTAAAACAAAGCTCTCCCAGAAATTATAGGCAGACGGGGGCTAGTGGTTAGCATGATGCCTGCAGTGCTGAAGTCCTGAGTTCGATTCCACCCTTGGACACATCTGCAAGGAGTTTGTATGTTCTCCACATGCTTGCGTGTTTCCTCCGGGCACTCCGGTTTCCCCCACAATCATGATAGGGTGTATGTGTCAAAAATGTGCTTAGATGTAAGCTCTTGGGCAGGGCCGGATGTGAAGTACACAAGTAATGTAAAGCGCTACGGAAGATGTTGGCGCTAATAAATCCACAATAATAATAATAATATTGCACCATATTCTCACCAGTAGATGGACCACTGAAGGGTTAGTACAAAGCAGAGTGTGACTAGGAATTACTAGTTGACTAACATTATGTGGGTTTCCCCACATAATATTTTTCTGCTCCAGGGTGTTGGTGCACATCACATTTTTTACACAACTGCGGTTTCTGGTACAGTGCCAGTCCCCCGCGGTCTTGGTTGGGAAGAGTAGGGGGTGGAGGTGGTGGTTGCGCTGGCTATTGTTACACCACTTTTTATACTATGCAATGACTCCAGAGTGGATCTACAATGACTTCCAACACTCTGTGGCTCTCGGGGCATTGCCTCCACGGGAAACTTGACGTGTGTAAGAGCTTTATGGCAGCCATACATGTAGTGATACTATCAGCCATAGAGGGTCCAATTCTGACACCACACACAAAGTGACTATCGGGCATAATATCACTTCGGTCACCCTTTATGGAATTTTATTGGTGGACTACAGACCTTCCTTTCTACCAAGCTGTAGTTCATTTAATCATTTTGTCCATGCTTTAACAATATATATTCCTTTTAATAAGTATCGGTAGCACATTAACATGCAGATGTTTGGACACACTAATCTTTTTCATTCTATATTGACTGGTGTACACACACAGAGAGGTCAAGTTGACACAACGTACAATACAGTCCCCAGAATAGATTTCCCTAACCAGGAACCTTTGCAAATATAAGAAATGTTTTGCTCATTCTAGACGCCAAGTTCGAACATCAGGATGAGTGTGGAGGCACAGGAAGCCGTTTGAATTGAATTGTGAAGTTGGCGGTCCGAGCTTCTAATATCCTTATAATTTACAGTTGGGGGTGCATTATCCACTATGTAGTGGATTTCTATGGGAGGAACTGTAAGATTATAGCCATATAATCTTACAGTTCCAGGAGGAGAAGGAAACCAGAAGCCACAAAGGGGTAGGTTATAATAAATAATGCACCCTGAACTGTAAATTAAAGGGATATTAGAAGTTACCTTGGAGTTCCGCGACCTGTATAAAAGGTGGCCTGTCGCCTCGTTCTTTTATATGGTCACGGAACTCCTCAGTGACTTCTAATATCCTTATAATTTACAGTTGGGGGTGCATTATCCACTATCTTTTTATTGTTATAATTAGTCATATTATTGTGGATTTATATAGCGCCAACATCTAACGCAATGATTTACAATTACATGTATACATTCACATCATGCCCTGCCCCAAAGAGCTTAATCTAAGCACATTTATTGAGCTTACAATCTAAGCACATTTATTTGACACATACAACCTATCAGTATGTCTTTATGATTGTGGGGGAAACCGGAGTGCCTGGAGGAAACACACGCAAGCACGGAGAGAACATACAAACTCCTTGCATGTGTGTCCAAGGGTGGAATCGAACTCAGGACTTCAGCGCTGCAAGGCATTAGTGCTTAACCAGAGCACTGATGCCATGCTTGCGTGAGTTTTCTCTGGGCACACTCTTAGATTGTAAACTCTTCCGGGCAGAATACATGTAATTGTAAAGCGCTACTGAAGATGTTGGCACTATATAAATCCACAATAATGATAACTATTCTCTGTATATGTTATAGCCAGGACTGGTGTCATTATACTGTATATATATATATGGTCATTCTCTTTATATGTTATAACCAGGACTGGTGTCATTATACTGTATATATATGGTCTTCTCTTTATATGTTATAAACCAGGACTGGTGTCATTATACTGTATATATATGGTCATTCTCTTTATATGTTATAACCAGGACTGGTGTCAATATACTGTATATATATATATATATATATATATATATATTTATTCTCTTTATATGTTATAACCAGGACTGGTGTCATTATACTGTATATATATAGTTATTCTCTTTATATGTTATAACCAGGACTGGTGTCATTATACTGTAAGGTGGAAAGTTGGCAGGGGAAGAGGTGGAAAGGGACGGTGGAGGGACGGGAGGAGAGTAGGTGGGAGGCGGTTTAAGGGGATTGCTATTGTAGGTCTGCCAGTAGTTACTAGGAGGAGATTTTCAGCGCTGCCTGCGGGACTATCTGTCCAAATAGGGACACCTGGCAACCTCTGACTGGGACTATATAAGAGGTGCAGAAGTTTACCTATGTTGGGCCTAGGCCCACTAGTGCGCTTTTAAGGGGACGATAGCGCTCTAGATTATGCAACATTGCAAGATCTCAGCGACGAGAACGCCCAGAAGGTGCGCATTGTGTGTGCAGTTCCGGAGGAGCATCGCGGACGCCGACTAGTTTGGTCTTGCCTTAATCTACAGCTACCAATCACGTGTTTTCTAACTGAGGAGACCAGTAAAAATGTTGGCTGCTGTACAACAAAGTTTTGCACCTCCTATTACATATAAACCCTATTATGTTTATAATTCTGGTAGATGGTAGATATGAGTGGCAGTGCCATATTTTGTAGGGGGGAGGATAAGATATTGGCGCAATCCAATTATCCAACTTCAACAAGATAAGTGAACAGAACGAAAAAACATTTCATTATGTGCATCTAAACCACCAGCTAATACCCACATTCATCTTATATAGTGTCAGTGATTTACTTGATCAACATTTTTTCAGGGTTTACCCTAGAAGTATTTGTATTTATAGATTATTATAGCTATTTCCACCAGGGAAGACAATCTTCCCACGAAAATGCAACCAAACAAGGAGTGTCAGCCCAGATAAATGACCCAGGGTAATTGTTAGGACCTTCCATACTGGGGTCTTACCTGACGTGGTTGGAAGGCTTTTCACTTTCATGCATAAATTGTAACTAAAACCCCCATGTTTTTACGTTTGCACTAGCACAGATATTATGAGATATGGGCCAGGAATGTGCATTGATCATCTCTTTTCTGTGTTGAGCTATATCATCAGGATATAGAGAGATTGTTATATTATTGTATGACAAATTACTGTAATTCTAGCAAAATACTAGAAAAAAAAATGAAATAGGTATTAAATGTGCACACTATACAGGCGATGCCAATCATTATGGTGCAGGTGGGTCATTTGGTAGGTAGGGCAAAAAGGGTCAAAATAGTGTTGTGTGTGTTGCCACTAAAGTAGACTAAAGGGAATCGAATCGATTTGTTTGATGTAGGATGGCAGCAAATTAATATCGCTATGTGTAGGGACAGAACAGACAAACAAATGGGTTAAAATCAATTAAAGGGGAAACATAAAGTAAAAAACTTATGTTACACACAAAAGGGCAGGAACCAAAGCCTGGGGATCTTCTTTGTTATAAGTATATAGGAGACCACACCCCCAATGGAAGTGACTCCTCCCACTTGATGGTCTGTAAATATATTTTATGCACTTTACAGTGTAAATTGTATTTAAATGTGATTATAATGAATGTAATAAAAACAGAGGACACTTTGCCATCCAGAACTATGTACACATTTCCAAAGGCTATCACCCAAACTCGGGTTTGCTTTTACGGGTTTTTTGTGCGTTGCGAGTCTTCGTTGAATCTTCCAACCTTTGGTGGCTGGGACTGTAAATCAGATCGAGGCTTGGGACGCTCCACTGTCACCGGTAGGAGAGGTAGGAACAAGGCGGGCCTCGGGCGGATAGAGGGGCTGGAGGTAGATAACCGCTCTGGGTGAGTAACCGGCAGGGAACCGGGCTCTGGCACCGGTATCTTGCGTTTAAGGGGGGAGAGTTGCCTGTAGAGGTGGGTTACATCCGCGGTTAGGTTGGGCTCCTGGTTTCGGTAACAACCCCCATAACATCCACACCCCTTCTATACAGCTAGGTATAAACGGAATGGTATGGACCCAATCCCCCCATGGTATTACTGTGGACCCACTCTTTCCTGTCTGTCATTCCTTTCCAGGGAAGTCCCCCCATCCAATCAACAGCTCCCCTTTAAAACACTAATTATTATTATTATTATTCTTCATTTGAATTATATGTTATTATATATTGTTATTATTATTATTATCATCATTATATATTATTATTATTAGTCTTATAACCTACCCATGTAGTGGATTTCTATGGGAGGAACGTAAGATTATGCCTTATAATCTTACAGTTCCAGGAGAGAGAAGGAAACCAGAAGCCACAAGGGGTAGGTTATAATAAATTAATGCACCCTGAACTGGTAAATAAGGGATTAGAAGTTACCTTGGAGTTCCGCGACCTGTATATAAAGGTGGCTGTGCCTCGTTCTTTTATGGTCACGGAACTCCTCAGGGACTTCTAAATCCTTATAATTTACAGTAGTGGGGGTGCATTATCCACTATGTAGTGGATTCTATGGGAGGAACTGTAAGATATAGCCTTATAATCTTACAGTTCCAGGAGAGAAGGAAACAGAAGGCCACACAGGGGTAGGTTTAGGTTATAATAATTTGCCACCTGAACTGTAAATTAAAGGGATATTAGAAGTTACCTTGGAGTTCCGCGACCTGTATAAAAGGTGGCCTGTCGCCTCGTTCTTTATTATGGTCACGGAACTCCTCAGTGACTTCTAATATCCTTATAATTTACAGTTGGGGGTGCATTATCCACTATATTTTTATTGTATAATTAGTTATTATTGTGGATTTATATAGCGCCAACACATTACGCAATGATTTACAAATTACATGTATACATTCACTCATGCCCTGCCCCAAAGAGCTAATCTAAGCACATTTATTGAGCTTACAATCTAAGCACATTTATTGACACATACAACTATCAGTATGTCTTTATGATTGTGGGGGAAACCGGAGTGCCTGGAGGAAAAACAACGCAAGCACGGAGAGACATACAAACTCCTTGCATGTGTGTCCAAGGGTGGGAATCGAACTCAGGACTTCAGCGCTGCCAAGGCATTGTGCTTAACCAGAGCACTGATGCCATGCTTGCGTGAGTTTTCTCTGGGCACATCTTAGATTGTAAACTTTCCGGGCAGAATACATGTAATTGTAAAGGCTACTGAAGATGTTGGCACTATATAAATCACCAATAATGATAACTATTCTCTGTATATGTATAGCCGGACTGGTGTCATTATACGTATATATATATATGGTCTCTCTTATATGTTATAACCAGGACTGGTGTCATTATATGTATATATGGTCATTCTCTTTATATGTTATAAAACAGCGACTGGTGTATTATACTGTATTATTATGGTATTCTCTTTATATGTTTATAAACCAGGAACTGGTGTTCATTATACTGTATAATATGGTCATTTCTTTTATATGTATAACCAGGATGGTGTTATTACTGTATATATATGGTCATTCTCGTTATATGTTAAACCAGGGACGG